>CAUYQU010054385.1:0-75604 GCA_963574635.1 Cheracebus regulus
GGGCTCCTCCACTGGGAATGTCCTGGTCTGTGGGCAGCGAAAATTTATCGGTAAGTGTGGCGTCCACTGGCTCTTTGCGCTTTTACTGGGAGCTGCAATCCTGAGCTGCTAGTGATCGGCCATCTTGGATCTCTCTCCCCAGATCCTTCTAAGAAAAGGCAATCTATTTGGAAAAAATGTCAATGATTAGATTAAAACTACCCGTTGAGTTTAGCAAGACTATCACCCAGCTGTGTGATGGAAAGGGATTTGTAAAGTATTTTACTATGCAATGGATCTCACCATAGCAATCTTTCATAGGTGTTAATACTTTACACTAATATATTTTTGGTGATTGGGTAATTTTGCTTGAAAGATGTACATTATGAAAAAAATACCTAGTAATTTTTGAGAAATGAGATGCTAAACACTGTGCTAGATTGTCTAACATATATTATCTTATTTAGTACTCATAAAACCAAATTAAATTTGAAGACACTACTATTATATTCATTTACAGAAGAGAGAATGAAGGCAAGAGAGATTGCTCAAACTGGTCTTTTGTATGGCAGAGAGAATCCTCTTGGCAGTACATTGTCAACTTCCCCACTGAGTCCGTGGCTTCCTGATCTACTCACAACTTATTATAATTGCCATTTCAGTTTGAAATACTTGTGAATATATTGTTTATTAGTATAAATATTGCCTATTGGATATGAGAATTATAAAGCATAGGTTTGTTTTAGAATTATTTCATAGGTCACTTCCATGAATTACCAAGATTTTGAAATAAAAAGAAAACACTAACAATTAAAGCACATGTTGACGGGAGGATAAGGAGGGCTATGAGAGAGTTCCAGATAATAAATTCACCTAAAGTATAAAGTTTACAACAACAACAACAAAATATTTTAAGAGAGGGAACCCTGAGGTAAATGGCTATTGGAAATCCCTACAAAATCTAGGCAATATAATAATGTCCCCATTCCAGGTGAGGAGTTGCAATTTACCAGCTCTTGGCTCCTGTGTCGGAGATGCTCCCTGAGATCAGGTCTTCCACAAAAAGATCCTTACTGATGGTGGACCACTGTGGAAGTCGGAGAAGAGAGGACCTGGTATATCCAACTCATGTGCTCAATCTGTGTGGACTTGCCACAGCATCAGCTTGGGGAATTTTTGTAATTTAAACTAGGAATTGAAAGAAACAATCTAATCCTCTTTCTTATCTTTTAATTTTATTGTGGATTTTTTTTTTTTTTTGTAAAATGAAGTTATAAAAAAAAAATTAAGCCACTTTTCTAAGATTCTGGGTTTTGTTTCCTGTTTTAAAAAAGTATTTTGCCCCTTTTAAAACTATCAAAAATGTAAATTACCCTTGTTTTTATCTAGCAGTTTTTGGCCTCTTGCTTTGCCAGTATTTCTTCATCCGGAGTCTATTTCGATCTTTGAACAAAAATACAGATTCAGTATTATTTTTCCTCTGAAATTGCGAATTGTCACGAAATGTTTTATTGAATAATCTGTCTTTTTCCCATATATGTTAAGTGCCAGTTTTATCATACACTCAATCTCTATATGATTCTGAGTCTATTTCTGTATTGTCTATTCTGTTTCATTGGGTATTAATCTATTCCTGGTTGACAGCATGCTGCTCTTATTATTGTAGCTTTATCATTTATTTAAATATCTGGGAGAGCTAGTCTCTCATAATTAGCCAAAAATATTCTGAAAAAGAAGAGACTTTCTACAAGATTGTGTTTAGCATTTGAACTCTACAACGACATGCTCTGATTCCTAAAAATTCTGAGACATTTTATTAAATGGTGCTGTCCATTATATTAAAGCTTAAGAAACTGCCCAGCTTGTTTCTGTTTATGTGTATCCTTTCTGTTGATAAATCACATCATATCTTTGTTTTAATATTTTATTATGCTCTATTAAAATATACATCAACCTCCCCCCTTCTCAGTGTAAAAAACACAATTCATTTTACCTAGTATTAAATATATGTGACTGGCTGAGGAGATCACTTATCTACTTTTTCGCATTCCTGGCCGGTAAGTAAGGAAGAACAATAGGATTTTGTTTGATAACTAGCAAGTGGTTGGTTGGTATAAATACAAACTTTTAAGTAAATGCATGTGTAACATATATGCTGTTTAAGGGGATTTGAAATCTACGGTAACCACGAAAAGAGTCTGAGCCTAGATGTTCCCATCTAGCCTCAATACTTGGCTTAGCCAAGAGTAAAGAAATCATAGTGATTTTGACTTTATCAAGACTCAAAATTTAGCCTGGCATGATGGCACACAACCATAGTACTAGGACTTGGGAGTCTGTGGTGGGAGGATCACTTGAGCCCAGGAATTCAAGGTTACAGTGAGCTATGATCACACCACTGCACTTCAGCCTGGACAACAGAGAAAGACCCTATTTCTTAAAAAGGTAACTAAATAAAAATTAAAAAGACCCATAAAACCTATAAGTAATTCAAGAGTGACAAATTAAAGATGAGTAACTCGGAGAGATTATTGTGCCTAAGTACTTGTACTGATAAAGAGATAATGTACTGATTTAAATATATGTATCTATATATGTTATTATATTACAAATGTAACAATATTTTTTGTCATGTAGAACAATGCTGTGGATTCCATTTGGGGCACCTGTTCATGTTACAACCTTTCCTCTTAATTCTCACCATACCCACAAGGAAAATGCAATGGATAGAACCATGGTGGACATCTGACCTAAACTGGGCCAATAAGAATACCTTTCTAGGAATTCCAAACTTAGAATAGAAAGAAAGAAATTTTCTCTGAGTTATTTTATATGTAAAACATGAGCTCGTAAGCTCAGGAGTTCTTTCTACCTGTCACATGAACCACAGAAGCAGGTGATGCTGGTAGTCTCATAAAGCTAAGTTGAGATGGAACAGAAGGAGCCAGGAAGCAATGAGGAGAATCCAGATGGCTCCATAAGTCTCTGAGGTGTAGCTGCTTGATCTGGAGCTCTATGAGACATATCTGAGTTTTTTTTTTTTTTTTTTCACTAAGCCCTTCACTCCCCTTTTATTTGGCTTAAGTTAGCTATGACTTGGGATTCAGAGAGTCTTCAGTACACCTAGGTAGTAGTTCCACTAATAGTACTTCAGACTTGGATGCAAATCTCAAGCCTGTGATTTGGGCAAATTGCCCAACTTCTGTAATTTTTTTGTGAGTCTTCAACAGCAAAACTAGGATTAAACCCTACCTCAAAAATGATAAGGACTATAGTGTATCTCGTGTGCTGAGGTTGGCTCCTACAAACCTTCAGGAACCAGCTACTAACTTCAAAAATTTCACTGGCTTGTTGTTAAATCTGTTAATAGCTTAAAATTGGCCATGGTGGAAGTGTTTACACCACATAAATTGGCAAAAAATATATTTTATTTTTGTTTTTAAAGGCTGTTCACCAGCATGACTCTAACTATAATAATGGATGTGAAGGGCTTAGCATACTACCTGATCCATCGTAAATACTCAATAAAGTGATATTATTATTTGAAAATTATAGTGTAGGTTCTGAATCCATGAACCTATGCAATATAATTGTATTAATGAGAATACACACCAAGTGTCATAAGTAAATAGAGAAATTATGTTCCTCATAGTTTATTCAAACTGCAAAGGATATTAGTGTGTCTTTCAGGCAGCAACCAAGAAGGAATTAGAATTGCAAGTACCATACTAGGAAAACTGTCTGAATGACAAAAGTATCAGGGATTCAGGAAGACTGGGTGAGGTATCAGACAAGGGTGCAAAAAGAACTGTATCTCCATGAGTGAAGGAGAAAGAGAGAAGAGGGTGGGCAGCCTACAAGATCTTCTAAGAAAGGTTTGACAAAGCCAATGGTTGGCACTCAAAGGGCCCCTGCTTTCCCTTAGAGTGAGTCTGCCTTAGTATTCTTGCAGCGGTAGCCACTGGCCAGAAGCAGCCCAGGCAAGTTAGCCTCAATGCCAGCGCAGGGTGAATTGAATTTTGAAATGCAGCAGTTGTGGGCTATTGCTGCTGGCTAATTACCTCTTGCCCTGGGACATCAGTCAGGTACATTCTCACAGCTGCCACAAGGAGTAGCAATTTGCGGGTATGCTAGCTTTGCAGATCCTGCTGTTGTTCTCCACTTTAGTGTGCTTAAAAGTCAATAGTAGTAGTAATAAAATGACAGATTATTGGGTCCCTCTCCATTAATTTGAATTCGAAACATGGGCCTCAGGTATTCCTGATATCATAGAATAATGAAAACAAAATAAAAAATATGAAACCTCACATTTTCAACATTTTTCTTAAATTTATAAGGTTGTTGTAACCACGTTCTCTCCTTAGGGGATCATAATGTGTTTGCCTATTAAATAATAAGACTGATTGCCAAGAGCCATATAAAAAGACACAAAAATAAAAACCGGGCTCATTATTTGATATCACTGCATTCTTGGGACTGTGTTCTCCATCTGTGTGATTTTATTTTACATAGTTTTAAATATATGTAAACACATTTATTCCAACCTTATTTTTATGGCCTATATCAAAATAGTAGTCCCACTGTCTTAGCTCCCATCATGCCCTGCTACCCCTAACAGTTTTTTTCTTTTCAGTGCTCTTATTTTATTACTTTATCATTTTGATGTTGATAACATTTATTTGCCCACATCTCTTTTGCCTAAATAATTGTTTATCTGTTTTTTATTTTCAATCCAATCAACCTATCTCATTTATAAAAACAAACATCTTGCAATTATCTCCCAATTATCTCCTTGGTGGTCTTGATTTCAATATTTTTATTTTCTCTAGTTTATCACACAGAAGGGTGCCCTTAATGTATAAACTGGATCACCTAAATTTCCTACTCAATAACTTTGCCTATTTAAAAAAATTCAACTCTATGCTGCCATTCTAGAGTTCTTACATTCTACATGATGCATGATGCATAAAATCCCACATTTCCTAAAGCATAGCCTATAGGAAACTATTTATATAATAAGGGTCATTAATAACTTGTGGTCAAGCAAATTTGTAAAGTGATGGGTTGAAGAAAAGTTAACATCTTAACATATTTAAGGCTGCAGATATTTTAATATGCTAAGGAGCAAGCAAATCTCGAGGAGGGGTATGTTATACCACATTTCCAGACTAGTGGTCTACAGAAAATGCTTTTTAAAAGGCAATATGACCTTATCTTCTGTCATTTTCTACAAGAACTAGACCCTCCAAGTGCACCTCTTTGGCATACTCTGACTCACTATTGTGTCTGCATTTTTGCTAAGGTGTTCTATCATTCTGATTTCTTTTTTAAAAAATATAATATTAATTAGGAACCAGGAGATAAAGTTTATGAAATGCCATAGACCCAGTCAGGCTCTCTCCCTTCTATATTGCTGGGTTTGGTAACTTTTAGAATCATTTTGCAAATTGTCAGCCAACAATCACATCGACTTGATTCTTTATTGATAGTCTATGAGTGTTGCCTCTTGATTCTAGTAGCACTTTTTGAATTGGTTCATTGGTTAAATCTTGTCTCCCTTAGAAGACTATGCATATTTCAAAAACAGCTTTGTAATTTATTAATGTTCTTTACAGTACTCAGCAGAATGTAATGTGTTATGTATAATGTGGGGTTTGCTGAACTGAAAAGTAGCCAGGAGGGAGACTCTGGGAAGATTCCCGAAACAGGAATAGAGCAAAAATGCTCAGAAGTTAAGATTGAGGGAGATAAATGCAAAGTCCAACTAAGCAGAAAAAGAGAACTGAAACAGACTGATGTGTCCAAAGTTTGCAATGGATCATATCAACATCTTTTTAATGTTATTACTTGTCCAACTTCACTTTGCATTGCATTGCATTGTGAAATCTTTCACAGTTACAGATATTTACTAGTTGTAGTCCTTGGCAAATAGGCTTCTCTCTACAATAGCCCAAAGTACTTCAAGCCAGCGGAGCCTCCTAAAGTTGTAAAGCCTATCACACCTCAATTTATCTCAGATTGACAGACTCTGACTCTGTGCGGCCACACAAATACACAGTTTGTGTTTTTAATATATCATCAAAAGATATAATCTCTCTGCATTTATAAGAATGGTGAACTGTTGTGCCTGGGGATGTATAGGAAATAAAGGGAGAATACTAAGATGAACTAAAAGAGTTTTAAATTGAGAAGCTGTGTGTGAAAGAAAAAGGCCAACATGTACTTGACCAAATGTATTTTTTTTTCTGAAGATGGAAACTAGAAGTATTGCAGCTTCAATGTGCTATCCCCATAACAACTCAACTGATAGCACCAGTGTCTATGTGATAAGAGCTTCAAAGAAAGGTGAAGCAAATGTCACTTAGAATGACTCGTAAGTGAGGAATTCTGCAAAACTGACAGTTCTAAAAACAGTGAAGGGTCAATTTTGTGTACTTCAGCTCATTTAATTCAAGAAGCTAACTCTCCACTAAAGAGACTGATATTTAACCTTCAAAAGTTTCCTTTAAGTAAAAAACAAACACTGTTTAATTTGCAGACCAGAATAGACTCTATCTGGAATAAACTCACACAAACAAAGTAAAATGCTAAGGGGGGATGATATTAGAAATATAGTATTTGACAGAAAACTTGGAATTACCCAGTTTCTATCTTGTTCTTATCACTCATTCCATAGATACATATTCATCAATTGTGGGCACAATTGTGGTGGAAGAGAGAATGAATATGAGTCAGGACTTGGAGGCCAGCTACAGCTCCTGGGGGCTGTGGGACATCCTGATAACCTTTCAGTTCTGTGCACAAAGAAAGTGTTTAATGAACTGGGCTGAACCATTTGCACAACTCGTTCTTCCTAAGCTGTACATGGTTTGAGTCACTAAAAGTGGATTGAAAGGCCATTCATCCCTGAGGCCTCACCTAAATTTTGAATTCTACCGTTCTCGGCAAGTATTTTTCAGTACAGCTCTACATATGTTCCTCCTGGTAAGGGAGGGTCTACATCCAGGGACTATGACCACATCAGTACCACTGACCTCAATCAATAGATGGGGGAACTCCAGACAGTGCTGTAAAGCCTTTTGCTCTAGAGCCCTGAAGCAAATGAGGAGAGGAGCAGGGAGAAAGGGGAGCACTGATCTCCTTTCCTATGGAGGACAGAAGTGCATAAACATGAAGTATGATTTTATTGAAACTGTTCTTACAATAATCAAGTTATTTTCTCATACAATTATTGTAAACAATTGAAGCAAATTATAACCACCAATTTAAGCTGTTGATTTAAATACTTTTTACCATATTGTTTTATTCATATAAAATAGCCCTGAATATGAAGCTCTAAGGCAGCTGACAGTGTGTTACTATACAAAATTTTTTTCTTTTATAAAGGGAGAGAGAGAGAGAAGTAAAAGGAATAGAAAAATACCTGGGAGAATGAAGTTTAATTAGTATCTTAAATGTTACGCTGTTTAGGATAAAATAGAATCTTTGAATAAGTATCAGACTATAAAATGGAGCCCCTAAGGTGTTTGGCTGATTCTAATTCACACAAATGGAACAGCAAGGCATCTGAATGTCATCCAATATGAGCCCAAGGCCCACAGCAATACTATGATCTCAACAGTATTGTAAACGTCTTGCAGAAGAAAGTGAACTCACACTGTCCCTTGCTTGTGCCTGGCATTTCTCCTCAAAGAGAACCAAACTTTTTAAAGTATTTAAAGTGGCCCAATATTTTGTTTGTCCTCCGGGCCCTTTATGGTGCCAAGCAACGTCTGGGACTCAGGTTTATTCAGGGCTCAAAGAACTTTCTATGGAGGCTGGCTTCAGTTCTTAAATGAACTTTTGCTACTCCAACCTAATCAGAAATTGCCCCTCCTATCTCTGGATTTTGAGAAGTAGGCAGGACTTTAGGGTTGTTTCATAGATATAATAATGATAACAGGTAACATTTAAGGTTGACCTACTATGTGCCAAACTCTACATACAGCAAATCATTTAAACCTTACAACAACACCTTATAGTAAATACCATAATAATTGTTAGTACTGGTTTGATAAAATGGTTAAAGAATTCGCAAAAGTCATAAACTTTACACTGTTAGGTCAGGGGAGAAGCAGGATTTGAACTCACTGTGTGTGCTTAGCTCTTAAGCACGATGGCCTCATAGATGGGGCAAACCATGGCAAATCAGTAGATCAATCATTTCTTTTAGACATTGCTCAGAAGAGGACACAGGTCAGAAGAAGGCTATGGGTATACAAGGTACTAAAAGCATTAACCTCTCCTTCATAACTATATATATGAAGAAGCAATGCATGAACTAGTTTTACTGGAACAGAGTATTTTCTTGGGAGAGTGATGGGAAATAAATTTAAAGGAATAGGTAGAGGTCATTGTCAAGACTTATTTATGTCATTTACATTTAAGCTTATCTTGTATACCAGGAGGAGCCATTAAATAAAGATTCTGTAGTGTGGTAAGTGCAATTTGGTGGAATGGGAGGATAAATGTTTCTTGTGTGGATTAGAGAGGAAAAACTTAAGTTAAGAAGGACAAGTTTGGAGGTTGTCAATGCAAGTCAAGGATAAGTGATAAAAGTCTGCTTTACTGCTGTTAAATGTTGCTAGAAAAGAAAAAGAGATGACAGTTGGATGAGCTTTAATGAAGGAAGTATTTTCCACAAGTCAATGAGCCATATAAATTATGCCTGTTTTCCATGTCAGCTAAAATTCATGTGATTAATGGTGTCATTTGTAACTTAACTTCTGGAATACAGTTGTGAAAATGCAGAAGAGTTCCTAGTCTCCTCTGCCTTTGATCACACTCCTACTTTGAGTCTGCTCTTTATCCTAGCTGTGCTAATCTTTCCAAGATCTTTTTCATAAATCTGTAGTTGAACCATTCTAGAAGGGCTGAGCCAAGTATATTGAAAGAAGTCATGTTGTGTAAGTCACTAAAAAAAAAAAAAATTCTATTCCTTTTCCTCAGGTGTCTAATTATTTTTTTATTTACCATGGGAAAAACAATGTGAAGGATACCTTCATTTATGCTAATAGTATATTAAAGCATACTAATTGACACTTTGAGTGTGCATCTTTCCTAAATGATCAGAGCTAGTTCATGTCTGTGTTCAGCAAACCTGTTTATATACCGATTTCATTTAACACCCATTCATTCTTTTCCAGCCTGGGAGCTACCATCTCTTTGTTGATATTTCCTTCCTACCAGCCCAGGTGTGAGATGTCTGTCAAAAGTCATCTTCTGCACCCTCTTTCAGCTGCTGTTGTTTCTATTTTTGTGTTACATAGCATCCAGAGAAGTCAACTCCTCAGTGTGAACCAATGGCAACTACTGTACTCATTGACATAAAAGTTACCTGACCTCTGCCAGGATCGTTAATATAAACATGTTTATATTATTTGTGGTTTCAATGTCATATTTAAAATACTTCTTTATACTCAGGTCATTAAAGTGTTTTATGTTGTCTACTAATTTCTTCAATTTGGAAAAATATTGAAACTCTAATGTTTAATGTATAAAAGAAAATTTCAAATGATAACAGTAGAATAACATTTCTAAAAAATTGTAATGCCACAGACATAGTACGCATATCCAGTAAAAATATTAAAATATAGACAGGGAGGTACACATTGAAACCATGGTTGTGGTTATTTCTTAAGCAATAAAGAATCAAACTGACCTAAGTACTGGCACAAAGAGAAATTCCACATAATTTAATTTCTTTTTATAAAAATCATTTAAAGAAACATGACAGCATATTAACTTTGGCTAATTCCACTTAGTGGGTACACAGATGTTTATTATATTCTCTATTTTCTTATATTAAAATTCCTACTAAGATGGTAGAATAAAATATCTGAGAACTTTGCCTTATTTAAGCTTTAGTTCCTCTGATATTATTCCTATAGTATGACCAATAACTTACCCAGAGTACTGTATACAATAGTAAACCCATAACAATAGCAGCAATAGCAACTACTGTGACCATTTATTCAGCACAGGCTATTTAACAGGTCTTATGTAAACCAAAGATTTGCATGTATCGTGTCATTTATCCATGATAAATACTATTATTACAGGTAAAATTTTATAGATAAAAAATTATAGGAAGAGACTGTTCAGTGTCACAAAACTATTAAGTGATTCTGCAAGAACTAGAAAATTGGATCAAAAGGACTTGCCTTAAAAACTGATATTGCTGCCAGAAATTCTAAAAATGTACCCTAAATATGTTAAGCCCTAATCCTGAGGACCTGTGCATATGATGAAATATCACCCTGTGATTATGCTGTGTTATATGGCACAGTTGACCTTAATATGGTGAGAAGAACTGGATGGGCCCTGATCTAATCACATGGGTCTCTATAAAAGCAGAATGTTTTCTTCCAGCTGGTGACGGAGATTAGAACTTAGTGTTTGTTGCTGGATTGAAGATGGAGTGGAAAGAATGAGGGAGATGGCCTCTAGAAGCAGAAAATAACTTCCAGGTGACAGCCAGCAAGGATCAACAACCTGAGATCTAAAGCCACAAGAAAATGGATAATACCATCCACTTGAATGATCTTAGAAATAGACTTTCTCTCAAGTCTTAAGGTAAGAGCCCCGCCTGGCTGCCCATGTTTTTGGCCTTGTGAAAGCATAGATAGAGAGACAATGCAGTCAAGTCCACCTGGACTTCTGACCTACACAAATGTGAGACATTAGATGGGTATTGTTTTGAGTTACTAAGTTTGTGGTAACATATTATAGCAATAATAGAAAAGAGAATCTGTATCTGTAACCACCATTCAACACTATACCTTTATGTACTGTCCCTTCAATTAAACTTCAAAATTGAACTTCAAAAGTTATACCTACCATCATCACTAGTAAAAGTTCTGCCACCTACCACAAAACTATTACAATTAAGACTAATACTACTATAAAAACACTAATTAAGTATTGCATACATACACACAGACATACTTTTGTATAATTTTCCTGTGCCAAGAACAAACCAGGACCCAATTACAAAGATTCTGATTTAACAGGTCTGAATGAAAGTGGGAAACTATATGTTTGTAAAATTCCTAAGATAACACTTACATTATCAAGATTAAAAAACCAATCGGTTAGATACTGTTATAGGTTGAAATAGATCCCCCAAAATGTACATGTTGAAGCCATATTTGGAGACACGGCCTTTAAAGAGGCAACTAAATGAAATGCAGCCATTAATGTGGGTCAGAGTTTAATCTGGTGTGTCCTTACAACAAGAGCAAATTTGAGCACAGAGAGACATCAGAGTTACACAGACACAGAGAAAAGACCATGAGGAGACGTAGTGAGAAGGGGGCCACCTGTACATCAAGGAGAAAGGCCAGAGAATAAACCTAACTTGTCAACACCTTCATCTTAGACTGCAAGCTTTCAAAACTGTGAGACTATACATTTCTGTTATTTAGGACACTCACTTTGTTATATTTTGTTAAAGAAGGCTTAGCAAAACATGTACCATTTATTAATTTTTATTTATTATTTCATTTTGTCTTTTCTTGGTCTTCATTTTATAGTGGAGAGAACGGAAGGTCAGAAAAATTTAAGTACTTTCTTAGGTCACACATCGAGGCTTAAGTATTAGAATTTAGATTCATACTTGGTTTGTTTTTCTGTCAGAATCCAAGTAACATTATTTCTTTTTGAAATTCTTTGTCATAATCTAAATTTTCCATTGATAAAGCATTGATTATAATTTGTATAGATAAATCAGGATTCCATATAGCAAATTCAAAGGAAATTAGTTTTTATAAATCTTTTGAGTAATTATAGATGTCATAGGACTTAAGTTATTAAATAAATAACTTCTTAGATAGATGTATGTTTCCATTTTCTCTTATTTTATTCCAGGAGCAAAGTTAAACAGTTGTGAAATTTCCAGGATTAACATGCACAAGAAAGCAGCATTTTATGCAGTAAGTAGAAGAAACATAATAAATTTCTTTGAGTTATTTTAATTTGGAAATAAACATTAGTCATACCTTATGTAACATAATTAAAATAAGAAAACTAGAAACTCCATAGTGATTAAAATCGCTTTTTCCTAAAATAGTCAATGACTATCAAAGATGGGGCTTGAGTTATAACAGTTGGAGAAAAAGGTAAGACAGCTGAACAAAAATCATGTCACTGTGATGAGACTGATTTTTACTTTTTAAAATTTTAATTTTTAGATTTTAAAAAGTTAAAAATTCAGATTTTAACTTAAAAAATTATTTCAGAGAAAGAATTTGAAAAACTACATGTCCATAGTTCAATTTTTTTGTCATTATATTATAGAATTTATCTTAAAAGTTTTCATTTTTCATACAACTATATTCAACTAGTATTTTATATTAAATTATAAATATTATAACTATTTTTTACATTATGATAAGCTTTCTTACATTATAAGTAAAAATACAGAGCTGTTTTTAATCAGCTTTTTAACACACTAGTTTTAGATAATCTTTCATTATTATGAGCTTAAGTTCAAGGTCGATGATTAAAGTCCCTTTAAAACAAGTAATGATAAATACAGGAAAACCAGAGATCAAAGGTGATTCAACAGAACAAAAGTCACAAGAGAACAGGATCTTAGAAGCAAATTACTAAAGGGAAAATGCTCTCAGAGTTCATTAACAGGGAAGTTGAAAAACAAGGCAAAATGGACCTGATTTTATGTAAAAAAAAAAAAACAATGGTAACATTTAGTTTTTGCTAATGTACTCAAATGGTTTTTAGAAAAATATCCTGCTATTTACTTCAAGGTTCTTATGATACCAGCAACTATTGAATGTGAGGCATTATTATAAGGAGAATTTTTAAATGAAGTCTGTTTACATAAAACAGTCATATTCATTGCATTTTTATGGGCAAATATGGCTAAATTTTAATCTGGATTCTTAGTTTTCAAAATATGTTTAAGTACATATAGTAACTAAAACAAACATTCTAGCTAAGGTCAAGTTGAGCCCATTACTAGCTAATGCCTGTAATGTGTCTACGCTTGCAAACTGAAATTAGCATTCCAAAAATTAAAGGAGACAGCATTTTAACCAGCATTTACGGGTGACACAAAATTCACCAGAAAGAAGACAAAGATACATTACAGAGAGTTTTCCTCAATTATAGGCTGCTATACAATTGTATTATTTGGGGGAAATTACCTATTTCTTTCTTCTCATCATGCCTTTTATATTCCATCTCTGTAGAATCACTTTATTTAAGAGAACTATAGGTACATTTTTAGTCACATATCTTCAAGACTTCACCATATAAAGTTCATTAGAAATAAATGAAGAAACTTCAGATATTATCTAATCATGAAATACGAGAACTTTTGGTAATACGTCATCAGAGTTTACTTAGAGGAACAGAGTACAATGAGCATTATGGGAATGAGTGGTTTGTTATTAAAAGACTGAAAACTAGAGATGGAGGATCAGAGAGGAAACCACTAACCCACCTCCCAGAAAAACTGGTACAGCCGGTAAATTGGGGCTTGCGGGTAAATGTAAGTAACGTAGCATGTTGAGTCATCAAATTCAGACTGGCAAGATGTGGCAAGATGTAAAGGAAGTTGTTGTGTTAGTTAGTTAATAAGTAACTGAATTTCAATTTGAATTAAATTCCCAGAGTCTGTGCTTTTAACTAATCTATTATATTGTGGTACTTTTACTGAGATGGGTACAGAATGTAATAAGAATATCAGAGAAAAATGTTCTAAATCTATCCATTGGTTTCTGTCTGCTTCACAGAGGAGGAATTTGAGCTGAGACTTGAGATTTGTTCCATTTTTACAATGGCATTTGAAACAATGAGAAAAATATGTGCAAAGAAGGTAGTCAGAAAGAAGTACACTGTAATGTGTGTTTGTGTATATATACATTTAGCTTTGCAAAAATTTTAAGAAGGTTTAAGCCAGAAGTTTAGAAGTAAAATAAGAATATTTCTTACTACCTACCCATTCATCACTCATTTAGACTATCTAAAGAAACCTTAAATTGTACAAGTAGGTATCCATATATTATTCTATTTGGCATTTATACTAATGTAGCAAAATTGGACACCAATAAAAGTTTGGACTCTGGAGTTAAACACACATGGTTTGAATCCTGACTCCATGATATCATACACAAGAAACGTTAGGAATATTTTAAAAATATATATATTAATTCTTTAGTTTTTTTCTCAGAGATTTTTAGTATGTGACATTGGACAAATACGTGAATGCCTTTAGGCCTCAGTTTTCTTATATGTAAAATGAGAATTATAAAACACCATTGCTTACATAAAATATATGATGCTATTAACAAAATATATAGCATAGGAACATAATTAATCTATGTTTTTTAATGTTTTAGGTAGATGAAATAGCAAGCATAAGACCTTGAACTGGGAATTTGGGGTATTTAAGGAACAGAAATAAGGTGCTAATATCAACAGACACTAGTGAAGAAGGGTAAGAATTCTGTATAAGACAAAGGCATAGACAGTATCCTGAGCATATAGGGCACTGTAGACATAAATAGCATTTGGGATTTTAGTATAGAGGTTTTGTCCTAAACATTGAAGGATTCCACCAATAGCAGACCACACATTCTTCATAAGTACATGTGGACTTTCTCCAAGTTGGATCACGTGTTAGTTTATGCTATAAATCAGGTCTCAATAAGTTTAAAATATTGAAATTATAGAACGTCTGCTACCCAACTATAATGAAATGAAATCACAAATCACTAACCAAAAGACAGTTGGGTTATTCCAATATATGTGAAATTAACAGCACAATCCTTAAAAGACCATGGACCATATAACAAATAAAAAGGTACATTATAAAATATTTTGACCTCAACAAACTACACATTGAAAGATCATACCTCAAAATAATATAAACCATCTATGACAAACCCATAGCCAACATCATACTGAATGAGCAAAAGCTAAAATCATTTCTCTTGAGAACTGGAACAAGACAAAGTTGCCCACACTTATCTCTCCTATTTAACACAGTACTGGATGTCCTAGCCAAAACAATCAGGCAAGAGAAAGAAATAAAAGCATCTAAATAAGAAAGGAAGATGTCAAATTACCTCTCTTCACTGACAATATTATTCTATACTTAGAAAACCCTAAAGACTGCCAAAAGACTCCTAGAACTAATAAACAACTTCAGTAAAGTTGCAGGATAAGAAAAAAATCAACATATAAAAATAAGTAGCATTTCTATATATTGATAAAATTCAAGTTGAAATCCAAATAAAATCACAATCCTATTTACAATAGCCACAAAAAAATAATAAAGTACCTAGAAATACGTCTAACCAAATACATGAATAATCTCTGCAAGGAAAACTCTAAACACTGCTAAAATAAAGCAGAAATGACACAAACAAATGAAAAACATTCCAAGTTCAGGGATTAGAATAAATTAATATAGTTAAAATAGCCATACTGTCCTAAGCAACCTACAGATTAAATGTTCTTCCTATAAATACCAATGTCATTTGCAGAGAACTATAAAAAAAAAAAACTCTTCTAAATTTATAAGGAAACAAAGAGATCCAGAATTGGCAAAACAATCCTAAGCAAAAACAACAAAGCTAGAGTCAGTGCATTACCTGACTTCAAACTATGCTATAAGGCTACAATAGCCAAAATATCATGATATTGGTTCAAAAACAAATACATGGACCAATGAAATAGCATACAGAACTCAGAAAGAAAGCCACACAACTACAGCCATTTGATCTTCAAGAAGGTCAACAAAAATAATAAATAAGGAAAAGATTCCCTATTCAATAAATGGTCCTGAGATACCTGGCTAGCCATATGTAGAAGAATGAAATTGGATCAATACTGTTTATTATATACAAAAATTAACACAAGGTGAACTAAAGATTTAAATGTAAGACTTTAAACTATAAAACTCCTAGAAGAAAACACAAGAAATACCATTTTTGACATTGGCCTTAGTAAATAATTTATGATTAAGTCCCCAAAAGCCATTGTAACAAACACATAAATTGACAAATAGAACCTAATTAATTAAGGGGTTATACACAGCAAAAGAAACTATCCACAAAGTAAACAGACAATCCACAGAATGGGAAGAAATATTTGCAAACTATACATCCAACAAAGGTCTAATATCCAACATGTATAAGGAAGTTAAACAATTCAACAAGCAAAAAACAAATAACTCCTCTACAAAGTGAGCTAAAGATATAAGCAGACACTTTCTCAAAAGATTTACAAGTGGCCAATGAGCATATAAAAAAAATGCTCAACATCAATAATCATCAGAAAAATGCAAATAAAATCCACAATGGGATACCAACTTACATCACTCCCATGGCTACTATTAAAAAGCCAAAAAAAAAAAAAGGATGCTGACAAAGCTGCAGAGAAAAGGGAATGCTTAAACATTGTTAGTGGGAATGTAAATTAGTTCAGCCCCTGTGGAAAGCAGTTGAGAGATTTCTCAAACAACTTAAAACAGAGCCATCATTCAACCTAGCAATCCCACTACCGGGTATATACACAAAGGACAATAAATCATTCTACTGAAAAGACATATGCACTTGCATGTTTATTACAGTGCTATTCACAATAGCAAAGACATGGAATCAACCTAGGTACCCATAAATAGTGTAGTGGATATAGAAAATGTGGCACATATACACCAAGGAATTCTATGCAGCCATAAAAAATAATAAAATCATGTCCTTTGCAGGGACATGAATGCAGCTGGAGGCCATCATCCTAAACAAATTAATGTAAGAACAGAAAATCAAATATTGTGTGTTCCCACATGTAAGTGAGAGTTAATCACTGGGTACCTAAAAACATAAAGATGGGAACAATAAACACTGAGAACTACTGGGGTAGGTAGACAGGAAAAGGGGTAATGATTGAAAAACTTACTGATGAGTACTATGCCTACCTGCTCCATTCTCAGCATCACATAATATACCCGTGTAACAAACTGCACATGTACCCCTGAATGTAAAATAAAAGTTGAAATTATTTAAAAAGGAAAATATTTTGAGATGAATAAAAATTAAAACACAGCAAAAACTTGTGGTATGCAGTGAAAGCAACACTTAAGAAATTATAGTTGTGAATATAAAATATTTTTAAAAATCTCAAATTAAGACCAAGAAATGTATAGCTTTTAAAATAGAATATTAAAAAAGAAGAAATACCTCAAATCAAGAATATTACAATTGGCATAAGAAACTAGAAAAAGAAAAGCAAATTAAACCCACACCAAACAGAAGGATGGAAATAATGAATATTAGAGCAGAAAGAAATGAAATAAAGACTAGAAAAATAGAAAAAAATCAGCAAAAAGCCAACATTTGTTCTTTCAAATTATTCACAAAATTGATATATCTTTAACATGACTAGCTAGGACTCAAAAAGAGAAGACTTAAATTATCAAAATCAAAAATTAAAGAGAAAACAAAACTACTGATCTTTCAGAGCCAAAAAGGACTATAAAGAAAAACTACGAACAATTTTACATCCACAAATTAGATAGCCTAGATAAACTGAAAAATTTTTTTGAAAAGACATAAACTAGTAAAACTCACTCAAAAATAAGTAGAAATTTTTCATAGACTTATAAGAGGTTGAGTTAGTGATAAAAATAAGTAAATAAAAACCTCACAGGGAAAAATTCCCAAACCAGACAGCTTTCTTGGTGAACTCAAGGAAATATTTAAAGATTCTATTCACAAATCTTCACCAACTTTTCTAAAAACATTAGTAAAGGGATCACATCACAAATCATTCTATGAGGCTGATATTATTCTAACACCAAAATCAGGCAAAGTTACTGTATGTAAAGAAAACTACAGACCAACCTGCCTTGTTATGATTGTTGATGTAAAAAATCTTCAACAAAATATTAATAAAATCCACCAACATATTAAAAGAATCACACACCATATCCAATGGGATTTATCTCAGTATCACAAGATTGGTTAAAAGTATAAAATTCTTTCAACAATAGAGGCATTTTTAATAACATACACTACGAAAACCACAGGATTATCTTAATAGACACAGCAAAGGCATTTAACAAAACTCAACACATTTTTATGATAAAAAATACTCAACACAAGAGGAATAAAGAGAAATTTCCTCAAACTGACATAGAAGATCTATGAAAACCTCACAGCTAAAAGCCTACTTAATTGCAAAAGATAAATTTCTCTCTCAGATCAGGAAAAATAAACAGGATATTTGCTCTCAACATTTGTATTCAACGTTACACTGGAGATTCTAGGCGGGTATTTAGACAAGAAAATAAAATAAAAGGCTTCTAGATGGAAAAAAAAAAGTGAATTATCTCTTCAAATGGCCCAGTCACGCATTTTAAATATCCTGAAGAATTTACACACACACACACACACACACACACACACACACACACACACATTACTGCTAACAAGTGAATTTAGGATGGTTATAAGAAAGATTATCAATGTACAAAAACAGTTGTTTTTCTATATTCTATCAATGAACTACATGAAGATAAAAATTAACAGTAGTAGCAAAAAGAAGAAAATACTTAGGAATAAATTTACCAAAAGCAATAGAAAATCTATACACTGAAAACTACAAATTGAGGAAAGAAATTAAAAGAAAATATAAATAAATGCAAACATTATGTAGTCAAGCAGTTGAGGCCCATATATTTTTAAAATGGCAGTAATCTAAAAATTTGCCTACAATTTAAAATGATCTCTATCAAAACTTCCCCTGCTCCTTTTGAAAGAAATTGGCAAGCTTGTCCTAAAAGCCACATGAGGATTGAAATGACACAGAATAGTCTGAACATTTTTTAAAAGAAGAGCAAAGCTAGAGGACTCATTATACCTAATTTTAAAACTTACTATGAACCCACAATAACCAAGACTCTGTGACATTGGCATAAAGATAGGCATATAGGTTGATAAAATAATTGAGGCCAGAAATTAACTCATATATATATGGTCAATTGTTTTTCAACAAATGTACAATGAGAATTCAAGAGGAAATAATAGTTTTTTAAAAGAAACATGCTGGGACAACTAAATATCAACATGCAAAAGAGTGAATTTAGACTCCTACCTCTCACATAGTATAAAAAGATTAAATCAAATGAATAAAAGACTTAACTGTAAGAGCTAAAACTTTAAAACTCTTTGAAGAAAAATACAAAAATAAATGTTCCTGACTTTGAATTTACTAACAAAAGAAAAAATAGATTAATTGGACTTTTTTCAAAGTTAAGAAGCCCCTTTTTCTTTTCAATAACACTGTTAAGAAGGTAAAAACAATCCAGGGAATGGGGGAAAATATTTGCAAATCATATATATGGTATGTATCTAGCATCCAGAATATAAAAAGAAACCTTACAATTCAACAATAAAGATGAATAATTAAAAATGGGCTTAGGATTAAGATATTATTTCAATGTAGATAAACAAATGCCAATAGCACACAAAAAGATGCTCAACACTACTCATTATTAGAAAAATGCAAATCAAAATCACAGTGAGATACTACTCCCTATAAATCAGAATGCATATAATAAAAAAATGGAAAATAGCAAATGTTGCTGAAAATGTGGAGAAATTGAAATTCTTGTACTTTGCTCATGGAACATAACATGGTACAGCCAATTGGAAAAAACATTTTGACAGTTTCACAAAAAGTTAAACATAGAGTCACCATATGATTGAAGAATTACACAGTTAGATACATAAAATGTATATTTCCACAAAATATGTAAACAAAAGTCATTGCAACTTTATTCATGTTAGCTCAAAAGTGGAAACAAACCAAATGTCCATCAACTGATGAAGGGATAAACAAAATGGGTATATTTCTACAATGGACTATGATTTATCCACCAAAAGGAGTGATGTAGTGATATATGTTAAAACACTAATGTATCTTGAAAACTTTATGTTGAGTGGAAGAAGCCAGACATAAAAGGGCACATATTGTGTGATTCTAATTATATGAAATGTCCAATATAGGCAAATGCAGAAAAGCAGAAAGTAGATTAGTAATTTCCAGAACCTGCGGGGAGGGGATAATGGGAAGTGACTGCTGTTAGTAGTTATGTGGTGGGTTTATTTTTTTTTTTTTGAGATGAAAATATTCTGGAATCAGATAGTGGTAAGGGTTATGAATATACTAATAACCTTTAATTGGTGTATTTTAAGAGTACATCCAGTGTGAATGTTTTCTCACTTGAATTGTATCTCAGTAAAAAACATCAATGAGGATAGTGAAAAGAGACATCTGTACTCTGGGCTCCTCTTGTTTTAAACCGACTTGTCAGCTCCATGCATTTCTCTGTGCCCCTAACTCTCTATGGAGCACCTACAGCGATTGTAGAATGGCCAGTGCCCTGCTACTCTCTTGGTGGCCTTAACTATGATCAACCCATCTAGACTCTAGGTTTCTCCCAGGAACTTATAGGAAAAAGGTACCATGAAGGCTTTAATTCACGTAAGAAGTCACATAAGCAACAGTGATTCCAAGAGAACAATGAAGTGTGTCAGATGATTACTGGGCATTTGCATGTTGAAGTACTGTCATGGCTACTAGACACTCTTTCTCACTTCCTGGAGTTCAAGATCAAGAAGATATTGGGAAAGAAGGCCTTCCCAGGAAAGTAACAGTGAGTCGTGGGAGATGTGGAGAACTGGCACATGCTACTGTGAGACAATCAGCCCTCAGTAGCCCCAAGAGATATCAAGGGAACTGCTCAAGAAGAGAACTTTTTGATATAACTAGCTCAAGCCTCCACCAGCCATAACTGAAGCTGGTAGAAGAGGTCTACAGGTCCCCATACAAGCATTAACCCTTTAGTTGCTGGATTCCAGGAAGTTGGAAAAATAATTAGGTATACAACCAGAGAGGCTGGGACCGAAAGTGAAGGGTAAATAAAGTCTTGCTTCAAGCAATGGATTTTTTAAATGAATCCAGAGATAGCAGAATATTTTAATAATCAGGATGATCATACATTTACTAACAGAAGGATCATACTTTTGCATAAGTACTAATTTATCAGTGCTGATTAAAATACAACCTGATATTGAATTCACCTCATTATGTCATGAGGTAAATGGAAGAATGGATCAAGAACATGTCTTAGGTTCTAGTTTGAGCAAGTAGTTGCTACTAACTAAAATAACATTGACTAAAGAGAAATAAGATGAGAAGAGCTAATACAGAGCTTTCTGTAGGACATGTAAAGTTAAGCAGCTAACAATCATGAAAGCACACATGTTACAAATGAGAATGATTATAAATCCTGAACTCTTTGGGAAAATTTGAATCTAGAAATATTGATTTTGGATGGCATTTG
The DNA here is from genome assembly GCA_963574635.1 of Cheracebus regulus. Taxonomy (NCBI): domain Eukaryota; kingdom Metazoa; phylum Chordata; class Mammalia; order Primates; family Pitheciidae; genus Cheracebus; species Cheracebus regulus. The sequence goes on from CAUYQU010054385.1 coordinate 21,395, forward strand.
AAAATCTGGGACTCAATGAAATCATAGAGGAAAAGTTTGTAGTTAGAGAAAAGGGGTCTAGGACCAAGCCCTAGAACACTCCAATATTCAAAAAAAGAGGAGAATGAGCAAAATTTGAAGAAGCACAGCCCATAAGACCTCCCTCACTTCTCATATCACTTGCATGTTTAGGGGTTTCCTCAAACCACCACTAGACTTTATAATTCTCTAGAATTACTCACAGAACTCACTGAAAGTTGCCTGAAGTCAATGACAATACATATGAAGCTTTACCAACCACCAAAGCTCATCTGAACCTTGATATTCAAATTTTTACTGAGGGGCTCCATGATTGACTACAGATATGGGTAACTTTCAGTCTCCAGCCTTTCTAGAGTCAGAGCAGGTACCTTTGGGGCCTAAAGCCTCCATTATAAATAACACTTTTCAGCTATCCAGTGGCCAATGCCTCTGGTAAGTAAAGACATTTTTTTCAAGGCAGGACATTCCAAGGGTCTACAGACCACCTTAAGGTAATGTAGGGCAAAGGTCAGATATGTCTCTGTATAAGGTTAAATCTTTACTACACAGAGCAAATGAACAGATTGAGGAGGTAAAGGAAGAAAGGAAAAAGAAAACCTTGCAACAACAGGGGTTTCTAATAATTAAGACAGAATATTTAAAGAAAGAGTGAGTATTCAATTGTTTCAAATTTCAAGTTTTAATAAAGATAAGAACAGGGATGTGGCCAATGGCTAATAAAACTATGGCTGTGGCAGCCTTGAGAAAGATGTTTTAGTGGAGTGGCAAGACTTGGCAATGTGGACAGAAATGAAGATAATGGGTATAAAATGTAGAGTTTTCTGTAAGGGAGACAAGACATTGAGTAGGAGCTGAAAGGTGAAATGAAGTTATGGGAGAAGTGCTTTCAAGATAGATAATTCGTGATTGTGTCTATACATTACCATAAAAAGTTGAGTAGATTAGGATTTGTCAAAATGCAGAAGGAAAGAAGGGTGAGTCCATGAGATAGAAAAAAAATGAAGCCAAGAACTGAGAAGAGGGGCTGCACTGTGACTGGGCAGGAACACTTCATTCATCTAAATAGAAGTGCAGGCTGTCGTGAAGAGAAGATGAGGTAGCATTTTTGTTGTTGTTTGTTTCCATTGGCTTCCATTTTATCAATTAAGTGTGAGGTTAGGTTATCAGGCCAGAATAAATTGGGAGAACATGCTAGTGGTTTGATGAAAGAAAAGTAGGTATAAAGCAGTTGTTTCCAAAAGGGGAGAAAGTAAACATACTAATGAAATAGTAGAATTGTTAGGAAATATTGAGTTCCCAATAATAATGTATTGTGTGTTTCAAAGTAACTAAGAGAATAAAATTCAAATGTTTTGCCACAAAAAATGACAAGAAAGGTAAGAGATATGTTAATTAACTTGATTTGTTTATTCTACACTGCATGTATAGATACCAAGACAAAATATCACATTGTACCCAATAAATGTATATAATTATGATTCATTTATTAAAATAACAAAAAAGTAATTTTTTTTTTAAAAAAAGAACTCAAATGGATACCACAAGCAAGTTTGTGATATTATATATCTATAGCCATTCCCTGTGACTCCAATGGATGTAGAAAAAAAGAAAGGGATTAGGAGGTAATGACAAGCAAATGATTTTGTTGGTAGAGCAGGAATCAGCACTGTGTAGATAGCGATGGGAGAGAAGGGAACTGGGGACACAGCTCTATTGGATTAAGAGAAGATTGGAAGCCACAATGAAACAGTTGTTTTAGTCACTGATACTTGATGTCTCTGTTAAAAACAGATACTACACTTTCTATAGATGCTTGCACATTGATAAAATGATTTGATTTACCTAGATGTCAGTACAATACACCATGTTTTCTCATACTTGATCTCCCAGTTTGTGTCTTTTTTGCTTGACACATACATGCTCAGCCAATATTCTGAAGCTCAATCCTTTTGCTAAATAGTTGGGGGTCAAGGTGGCTTAAAATTTACGCCACGCTTGAACAAAACTAACTCTCCTACAAACTACTTCCTACTCTGGAAATGTTCTGTGAAACCCTTAATTTTCTTTCCTGGCTATTCCAAGATTATCCTAATTTCTGCAACACTTATTTGACCTTTAAAATAAAAGTTTCAGGTGCTTGATCCAATACGGTTGTTTCACTTTTAATATCCCCTCTCTTCATGTACCTAGTGAAATGCCTCTCCTTGGTTGGCAGTTCCTATATGCATGTTCCTGAAGGAGTTAATTCACTGACTTGAGATAATACTAGAATGACTAACAAAACAAGGAGAGCTTTTTGGAATTGAAAGAGGTTCTAATTAGGTAATTTCCCACTGTAGAAATCAGCAAGCATAGCAGTTATCATTGGTACATGGCCTGGAATTAAGTGCATAGCATATATATAAAGGAAAGTGAGACAGGCTGACAGCTCTCAGGAACAGGCCCCAGGTACTTTGAACGAGGGAAATGCATGAAGACAAATGGGCCATCTATGTCTTCTTGAAGATTGTCAGAACTAGATTCTATGAGAATTACTTATATTCTTGCTAGGTCAAATAGCAAATCACTCTTAGAACAATGACTAAAACTTATTTCATAATTTGTAGTCTCTTAAAGATTGTTCTGCTAGATTTTCCTTGGTAAAAAGAAAAGTCATTTTAATATAAATATAGATAAATCTTGGCAAATTAAAGAGCAGGCTCTAGTTAAACACAGGACATATAAGGAAAAATATACTTCTACTTTATTCAGAGTAAATATTTATTTATTCATTCATTCATTCATTCATTCATTTATTAGAGAAGAGTCTCACTCTGTCTCCCAGACTGGAGTGCAGTGGCAGAATGATAGCTCACTGTAATCTCCAACTCCAGGACTCAAGCAATCATCCTACCTTAATCTGCCAAAGTAGCTGGGACTACAGGCATGAGCTGCAGCACCAGGCTAATTTTTGTATTTTCTGTAGACATGGGATCTAACTATGTTATCCAGGCTGGTCTGCAAGTCCTGGCCTCAAGCAATCCTCTTGCTTTGGCCTCCCAAAGTGCTTGAATTTCAGGCATCAGTCACCACTGCTGGCCTATTTTTAATTTTGTAAATCATGAAAATCCACTGGTGGCTAGGAAGTCAATTAACGGTTTAGAAAATTATAGCCTGGTGGAAACATCAACAATAAATGTTTATTTGTCAGTCTGTAGTTTATATGCTAAATAACAGTTGAATTCCAACTAAATCTATAGCCTCTCTCTTTTGAAAGTAATTGGCAGCACTGTTGACAGTCTTAGCAATGAACCAAAGGAGAAAGTTGTTTTTCTTAGCATGAATATAACATGTAAAAGAGTAAAAATGTCATTGGCTTTTCTAGTGACATGCTTCCTCTGCATCTGCAAAAGTAAATTTTCTTGTATTGTATATTTGACTCTATATATGTGTGTAAAGAATCAGATATGAAAAATGTATTTTCCAGGTAATATAATATACACAGTTTATTGTGATGCTATTTAAACAACCAAATGTTCTCTTGTTAAGAGCTGTCTAAATGACTGGAAATAATTAAGCTGACTTTTCTAAACCAGAATAGCTAAGCTCAAATTGATTATATTCATGCTCTGAAAATTCTGATTTGCTAGAATCCATTTACTGTAACAAATTGAAGAAACCTAGTTTTTAGGTCATATATTGTTTATGACAAAATTACATGGGAAATTTATATATTGGTTCTGTCTGATACATTATGGACACATAATGTATCATTTTGTGGACAGAAATGTCAATCATGGTACTTATGATAATAGAGTTAGTTGTATTTTTGTGGCTGTATATATTCTGACAGTATTAAGATATTCTGAAAATTATAAAGTTAGTAACTTCAGCATTAGTCTAGATATACCCTTCAGCTGTCATATAGACTCAGAGAGAGAGGGAAAAAGGCAAAATGTATTTTTTAATGTTTTCACACTTTTCTCAGGGTCGAAATTGTCAATATTATTTTTACTTTATGTACAGAATTTCCAAACATTAAATGTAAAAGTAAGTTAAGATTAATAGATTGTGTGAAAATATTTTTATGTCATCCCTAGGACTAATAAACAAAGGCTGCAGATTGTTGTAAAAATAATCTCCTTGTTCTGATGAATACACTCACACACACATGCATTTCCTTCTAGTCACCACAGCTAGCTGACCTTAGGAAACTCAAGTAATGACAAACTAAAATTAGCAACCACAAGTCCTTTGCCTAAAGCAAGCCACAGCTAAAGGATGAAAAACTAGAGACAGAGAGAAACTCACTCTAACCTGAAATTGTTCCTAATAACTCAGTTGTATATTTATTATAAGCATTAGGTTTTACTAATCTAAAGTCTTATCAACAGAATCATAAGGCTCAAATAAACATTGAAAGATTAAATAAAAATCTATATCCTTTTCTACAAGTGGGGCAGTTTAGAAATATTATGGACAGCTATAATGATAGGGAACTGGGGAATATTGCCTGTGCTCCTTGAATGCAAATTTTCTTCTGTGCAAAGCTGTAAATGAATCAGTAATCACTATAGAAAACTTCAAAGGCTCATGAAAAATATGAACCATGAGAGAAATGATTGTATTCCTCATAAATATTTTAGGCCTTGTCCCTGTGTTGCCAGCTAAATGGGAAGCTCCAAAGTGGATTTTCTCTGACTCAAACCAGAAAACAGAATCCAGTAAAACTCAACTAAAAGCCAAGTTCCAGGTCTATTACTGTTTCATTGATTTGTTTTGTAAACTTCCACTTTTCTTTTAGTTTTCTTTTATAGAAAGCAATTTTAAAATTTAGCTTTTTAATAGAAAAACATGTTGGCCATATATCCCTTAATTTGTTGTTTCATTTTGTTTTGTACTTGCCTTACATTTTGCCATTTAAAAAAATAATTCACCTGTTTTGCTTTTACACCAGTTTATAATGATATCATTAATAATAATAGAAGTTTTAACAGAAATAATGTTTATCACCATCACTTTGTGTGTCACACTCTCTGCTAAAGTCTTTATGTCATTGGTTCCAAACTTTGAACCTTAAAATCACCTGGGGAGTTTCGAAAGATCCCAAAGCCTGAGTTGCACTTCATAACAATGAAACAGAATTCACAGGGGATGGAAGCTAGACATCAGTATTTTTTGGAAACTACTTTTTTAGCCCACAGAAACCTTTGAAATAATATAATTATGGTGGCTGTCTATGGGAGTTAAGCTTCTGCTGGTAAACTAGCATTGGCTACAAGCTCCATTGTTTATGAGCTCTGTCACATTCAATGCTACTTTATTTCACTGTACCTCTGGTTTTTTTCATTTGTAAAATAAGGAAAATAATTAGCCGCTACCTTACAGTGTTGAAACGAGGTTTATTTAATGCAGATAAACTTCTAAAATGACAGTAGTTATTACTCAATCCCATTCAGTAAGTAAAAACAAGAAAGCACAGGAAGTTGAGCAACTTGCTAAAATGTGCACAAAGGTTTCACAAAGCCTGAAAGAATACAGTCCAAGCATGTATAGTTTAGATAGCAATTAGTTCTGCAAAATGTATGGTTCTCACTTCCTTGATCTGTGTAAAGTAGTGTACCCCAAGACGTTAGCTGAAAAGTGTGGTTAAAACAACCAAGGGCCTGTAGCTGTGTAGATCTAGCTTCAGTGCCTTCTACCAGTTGGCTGTGGGGCTACCTACTTGTTCCTTGCTTCTTGTAAAGACAAATCAGCCACATAGATTTAAATTACAAGCATTCAGGAAATATGATTCAGTTGATTAACTAGACCTTAATCCTGCCTATCCCTGTTAAGAATGGACACTAATTATAAAGTCTGTGTCATTCTTGTGTTATGTTCACTGTGGCATATTAGTATCTTCAGTTTTCAAATACATAAGGAAAATTAACCTCCTTGGATATAAGACTGCAAGGAAGGTGTCATTTATTTCTAAGTGTGCAGAATCACTAGAATAGTTTTTTTTTTTTTAATTCTAATTGCTGGTCTTTATACATTTTTTTTGTTGTTGTTCATGTTTCAGGGACAGTGGCTGAAATTCCTGTGATGAAAGTCTAAGCCCTTTGACCTCATAAAAATTTGCAGTATAATAGAAAGGCAGACTAATAAATAGAAGTAGGAGGCTTTAAAGTAAAACCAGTCAGACATAGGATTTAATCCCAAGTTTTATCCAATTTCCAGAATTTCCTAGCCATGTGACCTTGCACAAGATTCTTAATTTCTCAAAGAAGGTTTCATCTGATATAAAATGGAGATAATAAAATTTAACCCAGATGTTTGTTTGTCTTAGAGATTTAATAATATGATATAGTATAGTACTTTAGCCCAGTACTAGAACATAATAAGATCTCAAAAATTAGTTGCCTTAGCTATTATGCCATAACTCAGTATGACAAATACTTAAATAGAAGAAATACTCAGGGTGCTAAGGAAGAACATGGGTGGAACCCCTAACATGAATGGGGATTAAAGCTTTATTAAGACATAGCAGTCATTGATTCAGAAAGTCTGATTTAAAGAAAGCGTATGATGTATTTTTAAGCTAGCTTTCTGAAGTATGCCTTTAATTATGAATACAAATATGATTTCAACTTCTGTTTATTTTCCTGGTATTGAACAGTTGTTGTCAAATCATCTATAAAACCCTTGACCCACTGTGACCTCATATGCCTCTTTATAACCAAAGGGAATGAAGAAACAGAAATAAAATGAAAACTATTATGAGATAATATATGATACTTATAAATCATACTTAAAGTTATTTGAGAAATTCCTCCTATAAGTTACCCTTGGAGTCATTTAGTGCATCATATTTGACTTTTCCAGATTTAAGTTTCATATATATTAAAATCCTGCCAGTACAGACTCTCTAAATTGAAGTTATTTTACTTTACACCTAGGACTATAAACAAAATAACAGACCTTGCTTAAACTATTTTAGGGTAGTCAAAGTGATGTACTTTAGAGAAAACCTCTCAGTAAAGTTTTACCTTTCCCACATAAAGGTCATAGTGCTTTATTGTTTTACCCATGAAGCCCATTATAATTTCATTTTTATACTTATTTATTTATAGTTATTTAAATTGTCAACTGTCATCTAGTAATTATTTCCCAAGTCACTTTTCTTGCATTCCCACAGAGTTTTAGTTCTGTGAGCTCTTGGAAATCGTGTCTTCATACATGTACACATTGTATAATCAAATTAGTATAATTAGCATGTTCATCACCGAAAACATTTATTAATTCTTTGTGGTGAGAACATTAAAAATACTCCTCTAGCTATCTGATAATATACTATATACTATTGATAACTATAGTTATCAATTCATAAATATGTAAAATTAATATGTGTCAATCAAAAATAAACTGAAACTGAAAAAATTACTTCTTAGTCTATAACCCTTTCAAATTTTCATAACACATCTGTTTCTTAAACTGATTTTACAATTAAAATATTATTGCCAACATTAGCTCAATTTGAGACTTTCAGTATTTAAATTCAGTGAGAGGTGTCTATAGAAAGGGTTTGAAAGTTATAAACCATCATATTTATATTTTACAGCTATTTCTGACTTTTTTTTCCAAATTATTTAGAAGTTAGAAAATGCTGGATTATTTAAGAAGTCTGAATCAGTCTTATTATGCATCATATAAACATTCATATTAAATAACATCAAGAAATTAATGAATGGCTTCCCCTCCAGAAATAATGGAAGTCCAAATTGGGGGATAGCTATCATAAGTAATCCCATTTCAGATGTTGGCTCAATTAATATCTTCATATTCTATCATTTTCTGTCATCTCTTAGAGATTAAGAAATTATGTTCTTATAAGATCAAAATTTGACTTCACTAGAGGAAAGCTTTTTTTTTTTTCCTGTCAGGGTATAGAAGCTGTTAATTTCTAGGATTAGTGAAATCTACATAAGTCTTTTGTTAGCAAAATTAGAACCAAGAATAGGACAGAGCTGCAATGGGAAACCTAGAAGCTACTGCTGCCATCTTTTGGCACTTAAAACACTATAAACAAAGAAAGAGAATTAAAGACAAGTTTAAGAGGGCAGGCAGCTGTCTCTCTAATTTATTATTCTATTCCTGTAATACAGAAAAATGTCTAGCACATAGTAAGTGCACAACAAATATTTGCTAAAACAAGATAAAGAATTCAACTTAATGCAAAATGAGAAATATAATTTTACAAATAATGTCTGTTGTGATTTTCTGTAGAATAAACACTAAATGTATACTTAGGACTTTGGTTTTTCTTTTAATGACATTTTTTGCCATGTAGTCCATGCCCACCTCTCCTAATGAGTCCTGTATGATTCTCCCCAGGCTCAATCAACTCTAGGCAAACTCATTTTATTTCTGGTCATCAAAAACCTAAACTCTTGCCCACCTCAAGGTCTTTGCACGTAATGCTCCCTCTACTGTGAAAGCTCTTCCCCAGCTCTTCACATGACTGGCCTTTTCTCATCCTTTGCTCTTAGCTCCAAATCATCTCCTCAAAAACACCTTCCTCTACTGTGTATGTCAAGTGCCACAATGACCCCCAATTTCCAATACACCTATCATATTACCTTGACTGTTTGCTTTGTAATCTTTTTCGCAATTCTAAAAAATATTGTTAAATTTATTTATTTATTTCCTTTGTCACCCTCCATTTTAGAAGTTAGCCTCTATGACAGCAAGAAATATTTATCTTGTTCATCATGGTCTCTTCAGCACCAGAAACCCTATTATGCATTTTACTAATTTAATGTTAACATTCATATTCATTTATTTTCATATTTAATGTTCACCTTTAATTTTTAAACTACATTCTCATCATTCTTTTTCAGTTTTCTCTTTAAGGTTTACATGGGAAAAGCTTAACTCAGTGAATCACTAATCACCTGATTGTAATAAACATAATGAGAGGAAAAAATGTTTGCCTTGTGTGGGTGTGATTTTGTGAATCCAAGTTTCTAAGTACCACAGTCAGTGTTACGCTGCTGTAAATGCCATCAACTATTAGATTAGATTTCTGACTATTCAATGCAAACATAAGAATAAAATTTTTTTTTTAATTGGGGAAATAATTAAGAAGTCTTCAAATACACATATTTAGAATCTTATGGAAAAAGAAATCTGAAGTACTTATTTTTATTAAAATGCATAGTATCATGGAAATTGAAGAACTTAACTAAAATTACAAGCAGTCGCAAGCCTCTTACTCCAGAAATCTGCCATTTAGTTATTAAGTGGCTTAGAGAAGTTTCAAAGAAAAGTAATTTAGAGCTTCCATTTGTTCTATTCATTAGAAACTTTAATCAATATCTGTAGTGGCTCTTACATTGTTGAACAGAATATCTGCTAATTCAGTATAAAATTACTAGATGAGGTAAAGTCAGCCATACTTATTCACTATGATACAGAGATCAATAATATTTTAGTCAAATGCCAGATAATTGTCTCCCATATGATTATAAAACATGCTTTGGTTTTAAAGACACAGTTTCCTCTTTCTTTTAGGCTCAGTTCAACTATGCCAGCATTTGTGGAATACACATCTATTGAGACATGAGAAGCACATTATCAGAGGTGGTTGAGGAGTAATCAGACTGACAATATATTTTTAAAGATATGTATAATGGTAGAATGTAAAAGATGAGTATAATTAGTACTAAACATTTGTTTTTTATTTATTTAAAGATGGGATTTCACCATGATGGCCAGACAGGTTTGAACTCCTAACCTCAGGTAATCCACCCACCTTGGCCTCCCAAAGTGCTAGGATTACAGGCATGAGCCACTGTGCCCGGCCCAGTAATAAACATTTAAAGAATATTTTTTCTTTTTATGGAGTTCATTTACGGAAATTATCTCTATTGACTTAAAAAAAAAAACACCCTGTTAAGTAGAAAGGGTACTAGCATTACTTTATAAGTACTGAATTTAAAAATATTATTTTTGAGAATTAAGAGGAATAATAGGTAAGTCTAAGACTTCTGGTCTACCTCTCTTATTGGTACTCACAGCCTGAAGGAGGCTCTGGATGGAACTCACTAATATTTTCACAGAGTTCATTCATCTTTGGAAGTCTAAGTATCAGCAAAAGGAGTCTGGACACAGTGTAGCATTTAGTTTAAAATCTAGATAGAACTAGTTAATCTGTTAATAGGTATTAGAATATTTAGTTTCTTGACACTTCATCACAAGTAAAGTAAAATAATTCCATGCTGTGAAGGAATATATATGTATGTGTTTATATACAATGTTTGCTGTATATATGAGTTTATGTATACATATACATAAAGAGAGATGTATATGTATATGTATATGTAGTATGTATTTCTATCATCTATCTACATATGTATATAGTAAAACATCTATATATATGTGAACACATTTTCTAAACCTTACTAAGACCCTTTTTTACTCCGTAACTGTCCTTGTTTATATAAATAAAAACAATAATATGGCAACAAAATGTCAAGTTATTTATTAAACATAATAAAGCAAAGAAAAATAACATAATATACCTGCTGTGTCTTTTTAAGTTTTCTTTTTCTCTAGTGAGAAGATAACTGAAGTTTCAGTGTGAATTAATGCAAAAATAATGTATTCAGGAATTGGCAGGAAGAATGTTGGCTGACAGATGAGTATAGGCTAGAAGGTCTTTCCCAATCTTTCTTTACTTATCAGAAAATTCTGGTGGGAGGCCTACCAGAATATAGACATATGTTCCCAGAGAATTCCTGGGTAGTAGTAACACTTTTTTTAGTAAAAATTTTAAAGCAATATTCTAACAGCATGATTCCTTCCAATAACATAGACTTGGGATACGAAAAGCTGGAGCATTTGCAGCTGTTCAATATCTCAGATTTCCTATAAAGCCTGGCCTGCAAATAAAATTGCATTTTTTTCCCTTTATTTCAGGGCCCTCAAATTTTAGCATGCACCAAAGTGACCTGGGAAACATCTTAAAATCATAGATTCCTAGGTTCCATACCTGATTTTTTTTTTGAGATGGAGTCTCACTCTGTCACCCAGGCTGAAGTGCAATGACGGGATCTCAGCTCACTGCAACCTCCGCCTCTTAGATTCAAGCAATTCTCCTGCCTCAGCCTTCCGAGTAGCTGGGATTACAGGTACCCACCACCACACCCAGTTAATTTTTGTATTTTCGTCAGAGACAGGGTTTCACCATCTTGGCCAGGCTGTTCTCGAAGTCCTGACCTCAGCATACCTGATATTTCTTATCCTGCCAATAACACCTTGATAAATGGATTATTATATCTCTTTGATAGATAAGGAAATTGATATTCATAGAAATGTCCCAAAACGGTAAGCAAAAAACCTGGGGAGTACACAAACTGTGCTTTCAATTCACTCACTAATTGCTATCAAAGTAAACTATAAATATAAATAAATTTTATTTAACTCAGATTTCATTTTAATCTGTTACTCTGCACCCTAACTCCTATTTCAATTTGCACTTCTCCCCATATTGTTTACTTGGCAAGTCTTATTTTTATTTAATACATTTCATTTCTTTTTACTCCACAAAGACTGTTCCACCTATCACTTCTAGACCCATTGAAATCCCCACCCTCCTTTTATTTAAGATTTACCCATATTGGGCACAGAAATTGTAATCCCATGAAAGAACATACCAAGACAGTAAAATAATTAGCTGCTGATGCTAAAATTTCACTGGAGAAGTTGTTTTGCAGTCTGTAATTCCTTCAAAGCATTGAGAATAATACACTATGTATGTGTATTTGTTAGTTCCAATCTACAACTTAGGAGTGGTGAGTGCACATAATTGAGAATACCTATTTCAAGGTTGTTAGTTGCCTCCATACTCCAGAGGCATACCTTGGATATGCAGCTATGTTTTTCTTAGATCAGCAATGCATGGTTTATTAACTAGTGCTGTTGATGTTGGAAATGTTTTTTTCTTGATGAGATATTGGCATTCAAGCTATGAGGAATAGTTAAAACTAATATTGTAGAGAAAATTCGATTGTTCTTGAGTAAACAGACCACCAGAAACAGAAACTCCAGTATCAGAGAGGCACTTGAAAGTGGATTCAGAAACAGTTCTGTATCTGGCCATTAACCAAGTTGATTCTTTTGTTCTGAAATCCTCGATATTGTTAGTACAACTTACCTTTAGGACTTTGTTGATTTTCTTATGGTAAACTTTTCATAAAATGTATTATTAAAGTACTAAAAAGGACAAAGAGCTGAGGCTTCTTTAAAATTACAAAGCAGATTACATGACTCTCTTAGTGTGTACTGAGTAGCAATTGTTTCTATGTATATATAATGTGCATATGCTATATGTATATAAACTTGCTTCATTACAACCTTGAAATGAGGTGGTAAGCAGGAGATACAGAGCATTTACATTGGTTACAGATGTTTACTAAAATGAAATATAAATTCACAAAAGACTACTAATCATCATGTACAGCAAAATCGGCATGCATTACTTCACAAGATAATAGATATGTGTTGGTTTGAAAAAAATCAATTTTTAAATGTTCTTAATGGAAGTTATGACCAGATTGCAGCACACTGGACAAGAAAAGATGTAATAACCACATTTTCTAGTTTCTGTATTTAATGCTTTGATATCCTGGGGCCTTTCTGACCCTGCAAAGACTACCCCTCCTAGGGTTAGTTAAATGCTAGGTATAGCAAAAGACTTGCTTACAAGTGCACTTTTCATAGACAAACCAATCAATTCAGAGCCTACATCCCCAACCACTTCCTTTATCAGACTCACAGTGTGCTTACACTCTGGCCCACTCTCCACCTGCCTTAATAATTCCCAGGCCAGATATCAGACCACTAGGAACTGTTCCTGTGTCCCAAAGCCCACTGAAATTACTTAAACTAACCAATCCTAAACCTGCTTACCTTACCTTGCCACTTCCTTCCCATAGAAAGCACAATAAAGGCTCTAGCCCACTTTACCCTCACTTGCTTCACCTCTTGACCAACTCTGGTATTTCCCCATGTGACCCTGCATGATGTACTGTGACTGTTTCTAGGGAATCTATGAGTATGGAATCTTTTTCATTCATGACAGTGGCTTCTGTGTCTGTGTGTCTTATTATACATAATTAAAACAAATCTCAGGCACTTTTGCCACAACAGAAGTTAGAATATTGCTGTTTCAAATATAAAGGATGAAACAAAATGAGCTAGAAAGCAAAGGAAATCTCAATACCACAAGAAAGAATAGGCCTTATGTTGTGACATTGTTGATGGGGTTTTGACTCCAAGAGGGTCATCTAATGAGAAAGGGAGGCTGGTAGAATTGACTTGAGATGAATTTTCATAGCTGAGACCACGCAGTTTTAACTTAGATTTTTAATTTCAGTTGTCTTAATGGTAGTTGGCAGAGGGCAGGCTGGAGGTATAATTTTAAGATATAAAATTTATGGAATGTGCCTATATTTAAGCAACTTTCAACTTGCTACTATTTCTTCATAGTTCTTTAATTTTTCAGTAAAGGTCTATAAGTAATAAATATATAGATTTTCCATGATCCATAAAACTGAGGATTCAAGTCAAGGTTATCTAAATCTCTGGCCTCAGGGAATTATCATGATGTCTAGTTTAGAGGAATACTGTTAATCATGTATTTCCTCCTTTTTTCCTTTAAAAATGTACCTGGTATATAAAACAATGCCAGCCTGTAAATTAACATGAGCAAAGCATGTAGAATACACAGAGTTAGAAAAATCCTACTCATTTCCAGTTAACTGAAAAAAAAATCATTCTTTTTAACTTTGAGTTAAAATACTTTTCGAATCCTATTAATACACACAAATAAGTATTATCTACTAAATGGAATTTAATTTATATTAGAAAATGTTATAATTTATACTGGAAAGCTGATAATAAAAATATCCAAAATTCATCAACTAAATATCAATACAATATCTATAGATTCAAATATGAAAACTGTAAAGGAAATTCATCTAACATTTTAACAAAAATAGAATATGTAATAATTTTTAAAAATATGCTGATTAGACTTATTCCCTTGATATTTGGTTTCCATTCTTAAAAAAGAAATAACTGTTTTCTAAGAGACTCAGAGATCAAAATAATAACAGTAATTGACTATGCATCACTTGCTCTTTGCTGAACAATTAACTGCACTGAATCTATGCAGAGAAGAGAAGGTAACATGGCATTTTCAAATAAAGTGTTAACCAAATACAACAAATTTGGAGGGGGGCCATTTCAGTGTAAATTGCTTATAAAATGTTTATTTATTCAAATTAAGGGTTTTATTGATGTCCCCTAACAAGCTGTTAATTCACTCATTGGCAAATATTTACTGAGTGCCTACTTATACTAAACATTAAGGAATAAAGACAAATATGACAAGCTTTCTGCCCTCTAGATGTTCATAGCATAGAGTGATGATCAATATGTAAATAAAAAGAGGTACACTATTACATGGTAAGTATGACTATAGAGTTATAGCTGGAATACAGGGCAAGTTGAAATACAAGAAGTACCAATAATTGTCTAGAGGAAATGGAGAAGTTATATGAGAACTAAGTAGAAAGGAATTTGGCAAGTGCAAAGGAAAGATTAGATTAAAAAAAGAAATGGAATGGTGAAGATACAGAGCATAAAGAGCAGTGTCTTATGAGCACTGCCATTTATCCCATGGGCAGAAGCACAAACGTGACATTTTGCCTGTGTGTTTGCTGTGCCCATGAAATTCACATACTATGCAAACAACATAATGAATTTAGGCAAACAACCCCTGAAGTTTGACTGTTATCATTTCAAAAAAATAATGATCTATGGATCATGAAGAAAAAATCCTATTAAACACATATAACCATTTTTAAAATGAAATTTAAAAATGATGTATTAATGCAATTATATCCACTCCAAGGATGATGCCTTCTCAAGTTTAAATATAAGCTTGTAAATAAGCCACGATATAGGACTAAAAATGCAAGACAAAGGAAAATGACAAATTACTCCATGTTGTCTCCAGACAACGGATGCCTGGTGCAATCTCTCACCATCTTCATTAGTGAGCTAAAAGAGGATGTAAGTAACACCACACTAATGATATTCACAGATGATAACAGATTGGAAACTGTCTTTCTGACACCACTGTTGACTGTGAAGTCACAACAGGGAGACAAAATAGCTTAGAAATATTGGTAGACAAATAAAGTGGGAGAAAACATTGAGATTTAGGCAACAAAAGGAGCAATTGAACAATCTGGAGAGGAAGAACAAATTACATAGAAAATAGCAATGCCAAGTTTTAGTAATGCACAAAACAAGAAACCAAACTGAACCAATTCTAAGTACAAAGTACTTAGACTTCTTCCTAATATATACAAACACTCATAAATATATGTGTAGCAATGTTGTGTGTGTGTGTGTGTGTGTGTGTGTGTGTGATTCAGTCTGTAAAAGTACATCAAGGAAGTTATGGCATCATGGACACTGACAAATGGAAGATGATCAAAGAAGGTAACTGCCTATGACCTGGAGGATAAAAAATACATCAAATTCCCTGAAGAATGTGAAGACTTGGGAAGTAAGGAATTCAGTGAAACACTCTAAAATTGATAAAATAAAAAAAGACATGAACAGACACTTTTGGGGAAAAGTCTTAACAGAAGCATATTTTAAAGTGAAAGATTACAAATATCTGTTTACACATTTAACCTGTACCTAGAAGATTTTCAAAGTATACATTGTTGAACAAAATGCTGGTTTGAGAGTACTGCCTTCAAAGAATATGAAAGCTAATTTGATGGGTAATATTTTAGAAATATTAAATTTAAAGGGAAAACCAAAGTAGCAAAAGGTAGCATGTAAGTGGGGACTAAGGAAATCCTACAAGTCAAAGGTATTAAGCTGAGCACAAGCCTGTTGAAAAAATTTTTTACAGGCAGATTTGGAAAGATGGAGGACATTGCTGCTGTTAGAAGCGCTTGTTTTTTAGTATTTGTTATGTTTTGTGACCCATGGATAACCTAAAGGAAGGCAAAGAAAGTCTGGATAAAATTGATATATTGCAGTCCTTGGGAACTCCAAACACCATATAAGAAACATACAATACAATGCCTTAAGTTTCACATTTAACCAAATGTATACATCCACAGGAAATATTTGTCTCCAGTTAAAGTTCATTGTCTTTTCCCAACTGTAATCTCTTTACAAAACAGAATAATAATCCATATAGCTAAATCAGATAAATATCTTTTGCACTCAAACTTGAATTCTTGATTAAGAAAAATCTGTGTCAATCTCTTGAAATTATTTGCATCTTATGATCATCTCTTTATAACATGAATGTAGGCTATATTAGAGAGCTGGTGCTTAACTCCTTGTCCCATAACTAGAATTAAAAAATCTGAGATGAGCAAGCCAACCAACAGAAAAGTAAAGCAATCATGGGCAAAGGTGGTGCAGGCAGCCACAGAGTAACTTTGGGGCAAGTTAACAGTGCTGAATCTTGGGATTCCACGTGCTTTCATCAGCCCCTGTCCTTGTTGGGCAGCTTAAAATATGGCTTCAGTTCTATCTAGAGCCACCCTAGCAAGCATTTCAAGCAAATAAGAAAATAAATTTAAAAAGAAATACTTCATGGATATACATACCATACTGGGGAGAAACCCTAACTCAGTTAATAGGTATGATGGTTAATATTGTGTCAACTTGATTGGATTGAAGGATGCAAAGTATTGTTCCTGAGTGTGTCTGTGAGGGTGTTGCCAAAGGAGATTAACAATTGAGTCAGTGGACTGGGAGGGGCAGACTCTCACCCTCAATCTGGGTGAACACCACATAATCAGCTGCCAGTGTGGCTAGAATAAAGCAAGCGGAAGAACGTGGAAGGACTTGTCTTGCTGACTCAGTCTTCATCTTTCTCCCATGCTGGATGCTCCCTGACCTTGAACATCAGATTCCAAGTTCTTCAGCTTTTGATCTCTTAGATTTAAACCAGTGGTTTGCCAGGGGCTTTGGGGACACAGACTCTAGACTGAAGGCTGCACTGTTGGCTTCCCTTCTTTTGAGATTTTGAAACTCGGACTGGCTTCCCTTCTCCTCAGCTTGCAGACACATATTGTGGGACTTTACCTTGTGATTGTGTGAGTTAATACTCCTTAATAAGTTTTCCTTCATAAATACATCTATCCTATTAGTTCTGTCCCTGTAGAGAACCCTGATTAATACAGTAGGTTATATAAAGTGGATCAGCAGGAAGAGGAACACATGGAGATTGCAGCCATTTGGTAGATGGCACTGAAAGTCAGAGTAAAAACTTAATTTTATGGACCAGGGAAAGAACTGAACATGCCTGAGAAATAAAGTTATAGAAGCAGAAAAAGACATTAGGAAATTTATCTGGTAGGAATGTGTAGAATGGATTTTTGGGGGAAAGGCAAGAGAAAAGATTGATTTGGCACTTGTATCAAGTAGGCTGAAATTTCCCCAAGACTGATCCATGAAACACTAGTGGGCTGAGAGTTAGTCACTACTGCCATCAGGGAGGAATTAATCCAGGTTTTGCAGGGAACCGAATTATATGCAAATTAGGGAGTCGTCTTTAATAAACAGAACACAAAACCCTGAATGAAAAATTATCCAAGTAAAGGGCCACCAAAATTAAGCTTCTGCCTCTGATGGCAGTGTTATATAATCAGGATCTTTGTAAACTATATTTTATTTTATAAATGGAAAGTTTTTTTAATGCATGAGGTTTTCTGCCCCAAATTCTTATCTTCTAGTCTTCCAGAGCCAGTTAAATAAACAGAGGGTAATGACTGTAAGTCACAGTTGTTCCTCCTTATCCAAGGGGAATATTTTCTGAGGCTCCTAGTGGATGTCTGAAACTGCAGATAGTACAAATCTCTATATACACTATGCTTATATATATATATATCAATGACAAATTTAATTAATAAATTGAGCACAGTAAGAGACTAATAACAATAACATAATAAAATAGAATTACAGCAATATACTGTAATAAAATTTCATAAATGTGATATTGCTGTCTCTAAATATTGTGCTTTACTTATTTTTCTTCTTGTGATGAAGACATGATGAAGTGGAATGGTGCACACTGTAAAAAACAAACAATTTAAAATGTATGAATTATTTATTTGTGGAATTTTCTATTTAATATTTGTGGACCGCAATAGACCACAAGTAACTGAAACTGCAGAAGGGGAAACCATGAATAATGGGAAAGACAATAGTTTGATAAAAGCATTCATAGTTTACTCTCTTAAGAAGTTTAGATTGGAAATAAAGAACATCTGAATTCATTCAACACATGTATTAAGGTCTTATGATTTTTATAGACATTCTATTAAGTCCTTGTATTGTTAGTGTGAAAAATACAGAGAGAGTGCCCAGGATATATTTAGTTCAACTTGGACATGTTAAGTGGGAGGGAGACTGATAATGTTTAAGGCAGTTCTTTATTTACCAACTTTGTTCAATGTGTATAGAATATTTTATTTATTAATACCATCAATTATTTCTATTCTAGAGCATCTTTTATTCTATGGACTACAACCATTATTAATAAGGGTTTTAAAAATTCAGGTACAAGTTTAGCTGTAGAAAAAGAAAAACAAAGTTAACAAAAAAGAACCTGAAGACAAGCTATTCCAGTGAAAGAAGCTAGACATCAGATATGGCAGAGCAGAGGTAAAAATTCTAAAGAAGCAACAGAAAAACAGCATTAGTTATTTGAGATTAACACCAGATTTTGTATTGTTCTTAGTCAGCAATTGATTGACAACATGAGAATAGAAAAATATACTGAGAATAAAGGCAGACATTAATGCTGGCAAATCTGATGAGGAGAATAACTCCTTTAAGGTCAAAGTTTATACAGTATATATGATGAGTGCACAGAACCCAAAAAAAGGGGAAAGAAATGTTTCGTAGCTATAACACTTGCTGATTTTTATATACAGAATAAAATAAAATCATTATCAGATCTAAAAAATAAATGTTAGAAAAGGAGTCCCTCCTCCCAAAGAAAATACTTGGGATAATTTAGATGATTTATTTTTAAGATATTAAAGTGCAATTTATTTATAATCAGAGGAATCATAAATATATTCCATGCTACTTGTAATAATTTTATATAGTTCCAATAAATCGGTGAAGATACTGGTAATGACTCAAACACCAAAAGATGTTAACCAGTGTTTTTCAACATTTGTTCATAATTCCCACCTAAAGAGACCTTTAAAACATATTTTTCTTAATCACCCCCACTTCCAAATGAAATTTTAATTTCATACACATATTGCATATCTTTTTAGGTACTGTTGCTCTTTTGGGGGGACACAAATCATTGTAATACTCAGGAATTGATTTCCTCCCACATAAACAATTTTCTCCCTTTTGGGGCAAAATTACAAGCATGATGACTACATGATTAACAACATATCATCTTTTAAGTCATTTATAAACTTATGGGAAAAAAAATAAACCTGTCCATTTATATGTAAATCACTGCCATCATGTATATTATCTCAAGAATGAATTCAGAAATATTTTACTTTCTTTTTTTACTTTTACTGTATGATAGTCTATAAAGTAATTTAAATCATGGGTGCTGACAGGCTCACACTTGTATCTCTAGCACCTATCTCAGGGTCTGTAACAGATGGTGCCTACAAAAGATTTAATGAATGCACGATTTATAGTGGACCAGTGAAAGCTCCTCTATGTTTCTCACATACCATTTCTAGAAAGGGCTGTATCACATCTGTAATGTGCTTACCACATCTGGATCTAGCTCCATGAATAAATTTCTACTTAAAGTAAAATAAGCATTTCTTTCTTTGCTTTTGAATCTAATCACTGTAGAAGTAAAATCTGTTTTCTGAATTTCTATTCCTGGAGAAGTTGCAACTAAATATGGAATAATGATGTTAATCAGAAAGAGCTAAGCCTTACAGCTATCTGTTTCTAGTATGTTATTCAGCCTCAAGGAAATTATGTAAGTTTTTTTCTGTCTCAATTTTCTCACCTCTAAAATGAGGTTAGTAAAATACACTACCCATTGTTTGAATTTCCTCTCTAAAAACTGCCGTAGAATTGATCTGAAATTGCTCCAATATATGAATGCAAGAAGAAGTCACCTGGGGTTATCTACAGTGTTTATCTGGAAAAAGAAGTGCCATTGCAAAAGTTATAAGTCTAACCTAACAGAGTATTAAAGGTTAAAAAGCAAAGAAGGCATTTTTTTTCCCCAGTAACCATTCTCAGATGCTTTTTTCCCCCCAGAAAGAAGTATCTGAGAAAGAGTGTGGGACGAGGGGAGGGAAGAAGGAAGGAGGCGAATGAGAGAGAGAGAGAACAAGATCCAAAATGTCAGAAACCAGATAAAGTCCAGAAACAGAATGAAATAGAACAGGGAATAATGAACGGAGTCAGAGGATTCAGAACAAAGCAACGAAGGAAGGAAGGAAGGAAAGAGGGGTCAGAGCTTTGTACAGTGGCCTGGAGAAGCATACACAGGGTCTACTGAGAAGAGGAATAACCGCACCTTCAAGTCACTGTGAAGTCATATCACCACATGCATTTATATTGTATTTGCAGTATGAAAATACTTTTATGTAAATTCCACTTTAAGGAAGGTAGGAAATGGAAGGAAGGAAGGAAGGAAGGAAGGAAGGAAGGAAGGAAGGAAGGAAGGGCAGGCCAGAGGGAGGGAGGAAAGGAAACTTTCTATGAATAAGACTACATACATAAGCTCACTTTTATAGGCTGCCTGCCTTGTCACCTCCAGTGGATTTGCCTTGTTCCAGGCACAAAATACACAGATACTTCACCTAACAGCTAAAGGCAAATGTAAATGTTTCTTAAAATGTTAATCTTATGTGAAGAAAATATTAATGAAATTGTACATAGAATTATGGTTTTCTTTTAATCCTGAGGTCTTTATGAGGTGAAAATAATCAGCTGCTCTACTCAGATATCATAAAAGTAATTTCTTGTTAGCTAGAGAGACTCCGAAAGGTAGAAAAGGATGAATGAATGATTATAATTTATAATAAAACCAGTCTTTTAGGAAGATTGTGATTAAAATATATATATATTGGCTGGGAAACAATTAATTATAATGCAGACTATTATACTATAGAGAAGGAATAAAAAGCATCAAAGTTATCTAGTAGAAATGTAAGATGTTAAACTACTTGTCAGTAGCTGAACAGTTCAGCCAAAGCAGAAGTAAAGAGAAAGAAAACAGGTAAAGAATAAGGGCAGAATTATAAAACAAAGTTTTAATTATTGATATTACAAAAATATGGGCAGCCAAGAATATTGTAGGAAATTAACCAGAGTCAAATATTCATTGCACCCTCCTGCTCTGACATGGAAGTCTGGCCTTACAGGTAATGAGAGAATGGACAATAACATAATAATAAGGGAAGAGTCAAGAAAGAAAAAAAAATCAATTAAGGAAACTTCAACCATATTTAAAGGAACTAAATTTCAGTAAGAGGTATAGCCACATGTGTGGTCAAGCTGGTTGGACCTTAGAGAATGGTCCAGAGAAGTGTTTGGTAGAAATCGTGTTTCAGAAAATGATGTTATATTGGGGGTGAGTGCCATTTCAATACAAAATAACTTCTAGTTTCTATTGACCTATTGTTTTTCCCCTCCTATTGTAGTCAAGTCAATGCAGATATTAAATCATGTATTCACATATCCACATTATCTCTTCCACTCCTCTCATATGGCAGAAATCAGGAAAGGATCATGGACTGAAGAAATGTGGAAGCTTGCTCACTAGATATGAGCCTGGTTCTGAGGAATCTAGGAAGCAGATCTATTGCTTACACATTCTACTAGCCCTTAAGATTATCCTGGTTGAGCCCATTCAGGAATGGACTAGATCAAGAGATCAGAGAAGAGACAAAAGCATCTCTAAGATTTTCATTTAAGCTTATTCGGAGAAACAAGACTCCATTAGTTTGTTTTCATGCTGCTAATAAAAACATGCCCAAGACTGGGTAATTTATAAAGGAAAGAGGTTTAACCAACTCACAGTTCCACATGGCTGGGGAGGCCTCACAATCATAGTGGAAGAACAAGCGACGTCTTTCACGGCAGCAAGCAAGAGAGAGCTCGTGCAGGGGAACTCCTCTTTATAAAACCGTGAGATCTCATGAGACTTATTTACTACCAGGAAAACAGAATACAAAATGCCCACCCCCGTGATTCATTTATCTTCCATGGGACCCCTTTCATAACACATGGGAATTGTGGGGGCTAAAATTCAAGATGAGATTTGGATGAGGACACAGCAAAACCATATAAAAGACCATTAGGATGTGTGTGTGTGTGTGTGTGTGTGTGTGTGTGTGTGTGTGTGTGTGTCTGTGTGTGTGTGTGTGTGTGTGTGTGTGTGTAGAGAGAGAGAGAGAGAGAGGTTTACCTTAAAGCATTTGTTCACCAGGCACAGTGGCTCATACCTGTAATCCCAGCATTTTGGGAGGCCGAGACAGGTGAATCACCTGAGGTCAGAAGTTCAAGACCAGGCTGGCCAACATGGTGAAACCCCATCTCCACTAAAAATACAAAAATCAGCTGGTGTTATGGCACGTGCCTATAATCCCAGCTACTCAGGAGGCTGAGGCAGGAGAATCTCTTGAACCTCGGTGGTGGAGGTTGCAGTGAGCAAAGATTGCACCATGGCACATCCACCTGGATGACAGAGCAGAAGTCCATCTCAAAAAAAAAAAAAAGCCTTGGTTAATGTGATTTTTGAGGCTTGGTGAATCCAAAATTTGATAGGAAGATGGACCAACAGGAGACTCCAGGCAGAGCTACAATTCAAGTCTGAAAACAGTGTGTTGGCAGAATTTCCTTTTGCTCATGGGAGGTCAGTATTTGCTCTATTTGAGCTTTCAACTGATTTGATGAAGCCCACCTACATTAATGAGAGCAATTGGCTCAAATGGTGTTCATCAATTTAAATGTTAATTTCATACATAGGTATACCTTCACAGATTTATCCAAAATAATAGTGGACCAAATATCTGGGCACCATAACCCAGCCAAGTTGACACAAAATTAATCATCACACTGCCTAGGATAACTAATGATATTTTCAGTAGAATTAGATAGAAAGGGTCAAAATACAACTTCCTTGAGGATCATCAAGTGGAAAAAGTAGTTTATATGAGGAGAAATATGACCAAGTTTCAAACTTTGTTAGATTCCGGAATGGCAAACATAAGTGTTGTAGAGTCACGGTTTGATTTTATAAGCATATTTGGACACATATATTGTCTATCTGCCAATGGACTAATTGGGATCTACTCATAATTTTTGAAGTATTTTCCCAAGCAGTGTTTTGTAGACTAGTAACATCATTTCTTAAATTCTATAATGGCAATTTAAATAAAATTTTGGCTACTGTAAAATATCACATATAAATTAAGCTCTATTCTTGTTAACCCTTTCTCAAGTAATTTCAGGGAAAATTTATTTTATTAGTAAACTACTTCTCAATTATTCTGATATTCATTTTACTAGTTTGAATTTTTAAATATCTAACCATTGTATTTCTCTACAAAAAACTCCAAGATACCACTAGCTGAAAGCTGTTTCTCTTTTTAGATTTCCACAGGAATTTAGAAAATATTCAGTGAATACTTCTTTATTGAACACATCCTCCCTACAGTCATTTACATGATAATCATATCTATTTTATATACATCTATGTGTTATTAGTAACAACATGAACTGCCACATCCTGATATAAGCTTGATATTAGCAAAATCAATTATCTAAGTTTATTTTCACCATGCCCTGAAGGCAAAGTAGGTGTTAAACTTTCAGAATTTATCAGAAGGGAGAGTTTGCAAATGAAAGTTTTTGTCATAAAGCAATTTTTGTTCTTTCATTAAAATTTGGCACAGGATATCTTAGCTAGAGAACGACTTAATTTGTTGTCAGTTCTGGATGGCCACAATAGCTATAGGGAAAGGAGTGCCCTAGATGAGTCAGAACTTTGTACAGTGGCGTAGAGAAGTATACACAGGGACTACCAAGAATGGGGATAACCCCACCTTCAAGTCACTGTGAAGTCATATCACTATGTGCATTTATATTGTATTTGCAGTATGAAAATCCTTTTATGTAAATTCCATTTTAATTGCATCTGTAAGGAATTTATTACAAAAGATACATGAAGCCTGATTTTCCCTTTTATAATAAATAAAATCTAGTGTCAGGGTGATTAAGTGATTTACTCACAAGTGAGAAGCCGAAGAGGGAAGACTGTAACCCAGGTTTTCTGACTCTCAGTCTAGTATTCTTCCTAAAGATCATTACAGAATTCTCTCATTTGACAGACATTATTGGATACCTAAAATGTTCCAGAAGACCTGGAGTGGTTAATGAAGCTGGTGTCCCTTGCCCAAAAGCATATTTCTTTCCAGCCTCTCATGAGCAATTTTCAGACCACTGTTGATACTAATGAATATATATTATTTATTTTAAGTATTTTTGCCATGGTCTGTAGAACTTAAGATTTATTCCTAGATTTGAGCTTCTTTTTACTTATATAGTTCAGTTGTCTTATTTGTAGTATGGATGAAATTTCTTACATTTCTTAATAAGATGTTAGAACATTCCAAGTGTTCAGTACTATCTATCTAACTCTTCTTATTCTCACTGAGATGTTCTACTGTTTCTCTTGTAGAATCTATCTCTATTGATGATGATCTGATCTCTCAAACCTCATTATTATTTAGGGTGTGGTCAAAATTACAACAATTTATGTCTTTATTTCTGTTTTATTTGTTTCTTTCTTTTCTTTTCCTTTTTTTTTTTTTTTAATATGGATTCTCTCTCTTTCACCCAGGCAGGAGTACAATGGCACAAACTGCACTCACTGCAACCTGTAACTCCTGGGTTCAAGAGATTCTCCTGTTTCAGCCTTCCAAGTAGCGGGGATTACAGGCATGTACCACCATGCCCAGCTAATTTTTTTTATTGTATTTTTAGTGGAGACGGGGGTTTTTCTTGTTGGCCAGGCTGGTCTCAAACTCCTGATCTCAGGTGATCTGCCTGCCTCGGTCTCTCAAAGTGCTGAGATTATAGACAATTTGTTTCTTACATTGGTTCTTTGCTTTACCAATTCTGCATGTTTACCTTTTTTTTAAATGCTACTATAACTTTGATGCTGGAAGGTGATGCTTTCCCTGTGGCACCTGATGCTTCTGTAAACTGGGCCACTCATGCAGTTCTTCCTTCTGGGCTGCAGGAGAAGCTTTCAACTGGTCTCTCCTTTCTCACTTTCAGCCACTGATACCCAACCTCTCAAAATATTATAGAATTTGTGCAATACTTGTAAGCCATAGCACACAATAACTATTCCTTAAACATCATGTTAATCTCATTCCTCCATTCGAACTACTTCTAAGGAGTTCCGTTTTATGGGCTTCAGTAATAACTGGCATCATCTGATTTTTATGTCTGTTATTCTGCTCGTTCCTGATCTATCCATATAATCTGCCTCTCTGATTTAGGATAGAAAGGGTTTTATGTGAAATCTAGCCAGGAATTATTTCCCTGCTAAACAACAAAATTCTTTTTTTTTTTTTTTTATTGGTGGTGATGTTTTTGGTTTTGAAAAGGATTGCCCTTCTATGAATTTGTGGATAAAAGGAAGATATAATTACACAATGGACAAAACCAAAAACATATATTTAGATCTCTGTTATCAAAGGAGAAAAATTCTCTTTAAAACATTTTAAAACTTGACCCTTCCCCAGCCTGCACTTATATAATTCCAATAATAAAAGGTGTAGGTGAAACTCTTTCTCAGAAATAGTGAAATCATTCAATTTTCAAGGAATATAGTAGGCTTCCATTTTTCTGATGTACAGAGCTACAGTAAGACATAATTTTATAAACGTGCCTTTGTTACTACTTACCAGATTAGCATAGTCTAACAATTTTGACTATTCCAAGAATTTCATAGCAGCACTAAATATTTGTTTCATCAAATGAAAAACAAACATGACAACCATCACCCTCAATAACTAGGATAACACCACATGGTTTCTCCAGTGCACCTCTACACACCAGGTAACAAATATGTGCTTCTGAGGGACTAGCCAGGAAAGACATTAAACAGAAAAAAAAAAGTGAATGTAAAGTCCTTACCCCCAAGGCTTCAGATAATTGTGACTGGATATTAATGTCATAATGGAATCTAGAAAAGGGGGACAAAACGAGCTGTGAACAGAGTTTCTATTTTCGTATCTGAAGTAGGCCAGCATTTACTTTTCTTTCCTAAGAATGAGCTAATATTACTTGAATAGCTTTATTTATTTATTTATTGTGTTATCAAAATACAACTGTTCCCCTCTATCCTGTAAATTCTGATCCATAAATTCACGTGTGGATAGAGCAGGTGTCTGTTAATAACGCTGCCCAGGAGCTTCCGATAACTGGAATCTTCCCTTACCCACCTCCCTCCCAGCCGTGGCTTTCAAATCACTGTCATGGAATAACATCAAAGCTTCCTTTCTACTCCGCTATAGAATAAGTAGCTCTCTGTAGTGACATTTTCTTACACTGTATGACAACTATTTTTTGAGATTTTAAAAGCAAGTATTTATTGGCCTGTTATGTGCCAAGGTCTATGTTTAGGCCCGTTTTCAGAGGGGAACAAATCCTCCATAGAGTTTTCCTCTGCAGAGTTTCAAAACTAGTGGGCTCTAAAGAAGCAACGTCTGCATTTTTAATGAACTCTTCTGGAGAAGATAAGAAGTATCTTTTCTTTCTTTCTTTCTTTTTAAAGAATTGACAATAAAAGTGGAAAGTGTTATGCAAAGTTTTCATGAGTATCTTAGCATATATCTAACCAAGCCAACTATACAGAAATAAAAAGTACAAAGTATAGGAAATTCTCCAGCCAACCTCTTTTTTGTTTCTAGCCTCCATTTTATCCACACTAATCACTCTACTCCTTAATTTTAAGGTGTGTTTATTGATTCACGAAATCCCAGCATTTCTTTTCTGAGCAATGTTCCAGTCTCCATATAATCTTGCATACATTTCCTCTAACAAATGTACATAGTTTGGGGGCATTTTATGAAAATGAAGAATTATTAACAGTTTTATTATTGCAGGTCAAATGGTGTTTTAGTTACGTTATTTAGGAGAGTCAGAAGATTTTAAATATAAACATTTAATTTTATGCACGAAATAGCATGGTGTTTAGGACTTAATTTAAAATAAATTATTGGGCAGGGGAAAGATGGACTGGTATTATGGATGAAATAATAGTCTATGAGTTGATAACTGTTAAAACTAAGTGAAGTGTACATGGGATCTCACTATATCATTCATATTTGTTGTTGTTGTTGTTTTAAAAAATTATTTTTTAGAGCAGTGTTAAGTTCACAGCAAAGTTGAGAGGAAGGTACAGATTATATCCCCAAATCCCCTGCCCCTGCACATTATCAACATTCTCCATAAGCATGATACATTTGTTAACAGTTGATTAACATACAATGACGTCTCATTATAGCCCAAAACCCATAGTGTACATTAAGGTTCTCTCTTGGAGCTTTGCATTCTATGGTTTTGGACAAATGTATAGTGACACATATCTATAATTATAGTATCACACAAAACATTTTCACTGCCCTAAAAATCTTCTGAGCTCTACCTGTTTATTTCTTTATCTCAACTAACTCCTGGCCAATCACTAATTTTTTTTTTTGGTCTCCATAGTTTTGTCTTTTCCAAAATTTTATATAGTTGTAATCATACAGTATGTAGCCTTTATAGATTAGTTCCTTTCACTTTAGTAATATTTACTTAAGCTTCTTGTGTGTTTTTTGTTGCCTTATAGTTTATTTCTATTTAATACTGAATAATATTCTATCATCTGAATGTACCACAATCTGTTTATCCATTCACCTACAGAGGGACAGCTTAGTTGATTCTAAGTTTTGGCAATTATAAATAAAGCTGCTATAAACATCTATGTGCAGGTTTTGTGCAGACATAAGTTTTCAACTCTTTTGAATAGTTACCAAGGAGAAGAATTGCTAGATATTATAGTAATAGGGTATTTAATTTTATAGAAAACTGCCAAATTGTCTTCCAAAGTGGCTGTACCATTCTGCATTTCCACCAGCAATGAATGAGAGTTGCTGTTGCTCCATATCCTTGTCAGCATTTGGTGTTGTCAGAGTTCTATATTTTGGCTATTCTGATAGGTTTGTAGTAGTATCTCATTGTTATTTTAATTTGCATTTCCCTAATGACATATGGTCTGGACCATCTTTCCATATGGTTATTTTGTATTTATATATCTTCTTCGATAAGATGTCTATTAAGGTCTTTGGCTAATTATTTTTAATTGGCTTTTTGTGTTCTTATTGTTGAGTTTTAAGAGTTCTTTGTATGTTTTGAATAATAGTCCCTTATCATGTGGGACTTTTGTAAATACATTCTTCATCCTCTTGACATCTTTTTTTTTTTAACAGAGTTTTGCTTCATTGATCAGGCTGAGGTGCAGTGGCATGATCTCCGCTCACTGCAACCTCTACCTCCCAGGTTCAAGCAATTCTCCTGCCTCAGCCTCCTGAGTAGCTGGAATTACAGATATGTGCCACCAAACCAGGCTACTTTTTGTATTGTTAGTAGAAACAGGGTTTCACCATTTTGGCCAGGCTGGTCTCTAACTTCTGGCCTCAAATGATCCACCAGCCTCGGACTCCCAAAGTGCTGGGATTACAGGCATTAGCCACCATGTCTGGCCACAAGTTCTTCATTTTAATAATGTTCAACTCATCAATATTTCTATCATAGATTGTGCCTTTTACATTGTATCTAAAATGTTATCACCCTATCGAAATTCATCTAATTTTTCTGCTCTGGTAATCTAGAAGTTTTATAGTTTTGCATTTACATTTCGGGTCTATAATCCATTTTAAGTTAATTTTTTTGAAGGGTATAAAGTATGAGTCTATTTCGTTTTTGTTTTTTTTGTGTGTAGATGTCTTGTTGTTTTGCCACTATTTGTTTAAAAGACAATCTTTGCTCCATTGTCTTGCCATTTCTCCTTAGTAAGAAATCAGTTGAATACATCTATTTGGCTCTCTTTCAGGGCTCTTTATTCTGTTCCATCAATCTACTTATCTGTTCATTCCTCATGTCACACTGTCTCAATTACTGTAGATTTGCAGTAAATCTTGAAATATGATAGTGTCAATCCTCCAATTTTGTTTTCCTTCATAATTGTGTGGCATATTCTCAGCCTTTTTCCTCTGTACATAAACCTTAGAATTAGTTTCTCAATATTCAAAAAATAACTTTCTGAGACATTGATTGGGATTTCATTGAATCTATTGACGAACTTAGAAAGATCTGACATCTTAAAAATACTGTCTTCCTCTCCATGAATATGAAATATCTAATTTATTTATGTTATTCTAGGTGACATGTCATAATTGTATACATTTATTTTATTCTTCTTGATTGCTTTTATGAGAGTTTTGTAGGTTTCTTCTTCTAAACCATGTACATATTTTGTTACATTTATGCCTATATGTTATATTTTGGGGAATGCTAATGTAAACTGCATTCTGCTTTTGATTTCAAATTTTACTTGTTTATTGCTGATGTATAAGAAAGTAATTGACTTTTGCATATTAACTTTGTATCTTGCAAACTTGCTGCAATCATTTATTAGTTCTTGGAGAATTTTGTTGTTGTGGTTGTTGCCATTGAGTCTTTGAGATTTCCTATGTATATGAACATATCCTTTACAAACCAAGATAATTTTATTTTTTTTTCTTTCAAAGGAAGCTTTCATTTTTTTTTTCATTTTATTTTGTTTCCTTGTCTTATTGCATTGGCTAGGACTGTTAGTACAATGTTGAAAAAGAATGGCAATACAGAACATCCTTGCTTTTGATCTTGGTGGGAAATCTTCCCATTTCTTACCTGTAAGTATAATGTGTGCTGTAGGTTTTTTGTCAATATTCTTTACCAAGTTGAAGACGTTTCCTTCTATTCCTACTACTCTGAGATTTGTTTTTATTATAAATGAGTATTGAACTTCATCAAATGCTTGCTGCACCTATTGATATGATCATATAATTTTTCCTTTTTATAGCCTGTTGATATGACAGACTACATTAAAACTATTTTATTTGTTTATATATTTAAAATTTACAATGACAAAAAGTCAATGAAATATTTTCTGCTGTATTCCCTATTTAAATGGTATTAACAAGTGTGATGTTTAATTTTTTGTGTGTCAACTTTGCTAGGCTGTAGTACCCAGTTGTTCAGTTTTATACTAATCTAGGTGTTGTTATGAAGGCATTGATGAATATACTTAGTATCTGCAATCAGCTGATTTTAAGTAAAGGAGGTTATTCTTGATAATGTGGATAGACTTCATCTAATCAGTTGATAATCCTTAAGAACAAAACTTGAGATTTCCCCCGAAAAGAAAATTTGGCCAAGCTTTCAGCATCAACTTCAGCCTATGTGTTTCAGCCTATGGGCCTATCCTACAAATCTCTGACTTGCTGGTCCCTACAACTGGATGATTCAATACTTTTAAATAAATCTATGTATGTATAGGTAAATATACATATCCTTAAAGAATGAATTTATGGTAGAAACTTGAGGTCAGTTATAGATTTTCAGACAGAGCGTATAGTAGAGTTGTGCCCTTCAGGTTATTTGACAAAGACATATGTCTATGCCATAAGGTAAAACTTGTTCTGATGTTAAATGATACATTTAAATTATGAGAAAGACAATTTAATATGTTACATCATTAGAGTACTTTTAACTTTTATACAAAGTGTATAATGTTGCTCTCTTACGACCTAGATACATAACTGGATCACTAAAACACTGAATAATATCATTTTTGGTATTTTCAAAACTCAACAGCTACAAAAATTACAATAACAACAAGGCTATTTCATTGTCTGAGATCTTCTCCAATACACTAAGAGAATTTTAGTGCACTAGAGAATGTAAGCCTTGAAATCAAATAATTATAATACAAGATATCAGCAAATGAGGGCACTAATCTTCAAGAGGCTGTTTGTCAGCAATACATAGCAGAAATGTTATGGTACTGGCAGAGTTTTTAAATATCTGTACATACTAAAATTACTTTGGAGAGGGTTTTCCAAGTACGTAATCCTAATTCACCCTGTGCAAACTAACCAAATCAGAGAGGAATCCAAGCTGGTATGCTATAAAAACGTGTCCTAAGTCAACCTTTGGATAATCTAAGAGCTTCTACACTACCTGCAGATATTCCAAGCCATAGGCTAGTGTTATTTTCTGCTGTTTCTTTCCTCTTATAGATGGAAGCACTTGGAGAAGCATTCATAGTCAGTAAGCCAAATGACTTAGAGGAGGGATTTCTCATTTTTCTTATTGATCATTATGGAACCCAAGTGTCTGCCTCTGTGCATTCAATAAAGTTAATGCATGCAAAATTAATTAGATATTTACCTTAGAAGCAAAGTCATAAAAAATTATATATTTGCTCTGGTAATGTGCAATTATCCATTATTTTGGTAAAAATGTTGCATTATCTTTAGATCACATGCATGCATCATATGAGTTGGAATGATTGTTACATATGTTAGGGACATTTTAGATGACTATATGGTGATGAAGTGCAATAGCAACAGCTACATATACATGTGGACACTGACACCTTACCTAATTGCCCAAGACTAAGGTTTTCATGGTGACTCCAGAGAGAATTTAAAAGCTCCTTTGGTTTCACTGCTCTCTCTTTCTCATCCTTCTGCTATGTGACTCCTGACTTAAACCATAACATAAAACAAGATTAATAAAGCACAGATTTTTTAATGAAATCAGATTTGCTATCAAGCCCTTTAACTTTCTAATCTGTTTTCAGCAGCTGTAAGTGCTGCAGAATCACGTTCGGCATCTCTCCAGAGAGCAGAGAAAGACATTTCTTCTATCTTTGATCTGTTTTTTGTCACTGGAAATTATCTGCAAGAAATTCTCCAACAGAATTTTACTAGTATTATTATGGTACCAAGAAATAAAGTCTTTTTAGGTCCTTTGTTTAAAATCAGCACTAACTTTAGTTACTCCATCCTCAGCAATTAAGTAGCATCAATGAAGCAAAGCCCTTGCTAAGTTTAAATAATAATTCCAGAGAGCTTGTCTATGTCCTTCAGGCTCTTATATTTAAGACAGACAGCACTACCATGGATAAATGGGCAGAAAGACACAGTCATTGAAATAGTAAGTGACTCATTGATGAGAAAGGTTTTCACCTCGTACACAGTTTAAAGTTAAGTGCCTTTTAAAAATGGGGTAAAGTCAGCTGATTGGGTTACCCTCAGAAGAGCAAGCCACTATTGCACTTATGTCACACTGGTGATAGCAAGTCACATTGCTGGAAGCCTATGTTTATCCTGTATACTTCTGCCAGATATTTTATCTTTAGGCAAGAAGTCTCACCACATTCACTTGTCACTTTCCTTTTTTCTTCCAAATTATTCTGTGTCCTCAAGACAACCAATGCAACGGTCTCACCAGTAAGGTTGGACCTTTCTATTACTTGGGGCTTGCGACTGCAAAAGTCACATGACCCCTGAAATTTCATTTGTGACATAGTCTTCTCAGGTGCCGAGAAAACTTAAGCTTACTATGGGAATAAAGTTGGCAAGATGCGCTTAACTTTAGTCAAGCTGTGAGTCAACGATGAGAATAAATTGAGCAATTTACTAGGCATTCTCCTCCTGATTCAATTCAGTTTCCCTACTGATTCATTCACAGTTTTGACAACTGTAAGTCCAAGATCTGAGTGTCCTCATGGCTGGGTTATGCTAGAGGCCTCATGGTTTACAAATGACTGTCTATTGATTGTCTCCTTACATGGCAGAGAGATTAAAGAGGGTAGCTTTTATCCTCTTCTAAGAAGTACAACAACTTTATTATGGAGGCTTCAAACTCAGAACCTAATTACATCCCAAAGACCCCACTTCCTAACACCATCACATTAGGGGTTAAGGTATCAATATATGAACTTGGGTGGGACATAAATATTTAGTTCACAGCAGCTCAGAACTCCTAATGACATTAATGTGTATTGAACATAGCTCTTGCCTTCAAGGAGCTTAGAACATGTTAAAGATGTAAATAAAATAACTCAATAGCAAAGGCCACTGCTATTCAAAATCAGTATTCTAGGAATGTGAGTGACTCAGAAGATGAGAGAAAGAACACATCACATCGAATTCCATGTTTACATGCTTGTGATTTACATATATTAGTATTTATTTAATCTCTTGTAATAGTAGAAATAAATTTCCAAACTTTATAAGAAAGAAAACCAAGATTCAGAATGTTAAATAACTTAATGGTTGAGATTGGAATTCAGGTCTCTAATTATTTTTTCTAGAATTCATGAAGAAATTGGAATTTGAGAAGAAAGAATAATAATAAGAAAAGGATTTGGACTCACAGCAGTAGTAAGGATAATTTTAAATAGTGAAAAGGGAGGAAAAGAAATACAGGGATAAAAATGCACATGGTGTTTTAAAGGGAATAGTGAATAAATCTCTCTCTTTGAAACAGTGGTGTTTTGCTGGTTCTAACAGCAAAACATAAACATTTGCTATTACTTGCCTAGAGTTTTAAGATTTGTAGAATAATTTTACATATATTATTTTATTTGACGTTTATGATAACCCTGTGAGTTAAGTAGAAAAGATATTTTAATTAATATCCTCTCTATCATAGGTGGAAAACTTAAAGCAGAGGTTCGACCATGGTACCAAGATCTTAAAATTAATAATGGATGAAGACAAATAATAAGTATGGCTCTATAGACATTTTCCAAATTGCTTTGGAAATATTCTTATATCATGGAGTTTTAACAGAGCTTCAAACTTCAATCAAGGAAATCACAAAGGTAATGTTATCACTAAGTGGTAAGTAACATGATCTTGGAGACCCCCAGATGTAATGATTCTGCTTCTGTCCATTACAATTGACCCTTGACCAATGTGAGATTTAGGGTCGTTGATGCCCCCAACACAGTAAAAAATCCATGTGTAATTTTTGACTCCCCCAAAACTTAACTACTAATAGCCTACTGTTGACTAGAAGCCTTAATGATAACATAGTTGATTAACATATATTTTGTATTTTATATGTATTTTATACTGTATTACTACAATAAAGTAAGCTAGAGAAAAGAAAATGTTATCAAAAATCATGGAGGAAGAGTAAATATATTTTCTTTATTAAGTGAAATTGGATCATCACAAAGCTCTTTATCCTTTTTGTCTGCATATCGAATAGGCTGAAGAGAAGGAGAAAGAGGAGGCATTGGTCTTGCTGTCTTAGAGGTGGCAGAGGTAGAAAAGTTGGAGGAAACGGAAGTTGAGAGACAGACATATTTGGTGTAACTTTTGTTTTTAAAAAATATCATATAAGTGGACCAAGGATTTCTTTTTCTAAAAATTTATGATACTTTAATTTCTGGGGTACATGTGCAGATCTTGTGGGTTTGTTACACAGGTATATATGTGCATGGTGGTGGTTTGTCGCATCCATCACCCTTTCATCTACAATAGCTATTTCTCCTAATGCTATCCCCCCCCAATCTCCCCACCCCCTGCTATTCATCCCCTAGTCCCCCACCCTTCAGGCCCTGGTGTGTGATGTTAAGTGGACTCAAGCATTTCAAACTCCTGTTGTTCAAGGATCAACTGCACTAAAGAAAACTGTTCATGTCATCAAAACATCCAATAACTTAGCCTATACTTTTCTTTTAGCCTGTATTTTTCACACCAAGCACAGTGCCTACCACTTAAAAGTTGTGTGGAAAATAATAATGATGTTATTGAACTACCAATGTTGGATATAATTAATGTAATTATTACCATTTTGTGTTGAGGAACCATGGCTTTCAGAAATGAAGTGATTTTCTCAGAGCTTGTAAGTAGTGTAGCTATTAGAATCCAGATTTGAACAAAGATCTGACTAAATGCAAAAATCTTAATTTGTTTCCATTATGAAATTATTATAAAATGAATCATTGCCAAATAATGAACTTGCATATGAGAACCTGAACAGTCTAATTTCTAGCCAACACCAGAAATCACCAAATCTCTTTAGTCCTTGTTGCTGTTGCTGCCATCAGTCCTTTTTGCTATGTGAGGCTCTTAAAATCACGCTCCCAGTAAAGAGATAGATGCTGCTTATCCTTTCTGATACTCTAGTCTTGCTGGCTCAATTCCCCAGCCAGAACTCTTGAAGACGTTGAGGCAAGATGACTCTACTGCCTATGAGCTAAGCTAGGTCAAGGAGGACTTTGGAACAACGGATTAGTAGAACTCAGTGCTCAGCTCTGTCAAACCCAATCAGAGACACATACAGGTATTAGCTACCCTAGAAGTTGTTCTGGCACCTGCCATTTGCAGATCTGCAGTCTATTTAAGATTTCTCTTTAGGGATTAACATCAACATGATTAATGCTGATTTGTGTGTGTGTTTGTGTGTGTGTGTGTGTGTGTGTGTGTGTGTGTTTAGTCTCTCAAAAATGTTAATTATACCCACCTTCTCAGTGAATCATGGTGGAATGGTAGCCAAATACCTGTACTTTAGCCATGTTGTTTTTATTAAACCTCTTAAGTCTTCACTAACTCAGCCCTTCCAAGCCCTTTCTTGGGGAGTTACTTTTTGTGGCTTAAGGGTGATGTCAAAGAATTAGACAAGCATTGGGCTCAGAGTAGGAAAAGTAAAAT
The DNA here is from genome assembly GCA_963574635.1 of Cheracebus regulus. Taxonomy (NCBI): domain Eukaryota; kingdom Metazoa; phylum Chordata; class Mammalia; order Primates; family Pitheciidae; genus Cheracebus; species Cheracebus regulus. Next base: position 57,277 of record CAUYQU010054385.1, read on the forward strand.
GTTGGGGTGGAGGTTTAGGGATAAAACAAAGATATAATTTTTTTCTGGGGTATCAGGTCCACTATCCCCCAAAAAAGTTTCTTACCCTCCCCTTCACTAATTATCACCAGAAAGTGGTGGAAATAGACAGTCTTCCAGGCAGGTCTACCAGAATTGTCCAGGACTGGAATCTCCAGAAAAATAACTTTTATTTATTGAAATAGTGTATTGCTGTATAGATGTCTTTTTCTCAACAATCTTCAAAGGCAATGGAAGCAGGGTTTCCTTTTGAATGAATTTCAGACTACTTCTTCACAGTGATAACTCTCCATGGAGACTTTATGAACTTAATTCAGCACATGGGCATATATATATATGGACATACTGTAAGCTTCTCAAGGTCAGAAATCAAGTTATATTAATCACTCTTATCAACAATGCTGGACTCATATCCTGGTGCCCATTTTATCCATAACAGATGTTTGCCAAATAAATGCTGCTTAATAATTAGATAAATACTCAGCATAAAAATGTTTATTTTTTTCTAAACTGCAAAATATTTATGGAACATTTCAAAGAACACATTGATCCACTCCTAAAAGCAATCCCATTATTTGCTATGTAATTTGTACCTTCATATCTAAAAGAATATTATCTGAAATATAACCAAAAATTTCTACAGAAAGGTCCCTATTATTAAATAAATGTTCAAATTCAAGAATCTCCAAATATGCAAGTTACAGACAACTTTTTCTTTTTTTAGATGGAATCTCATTGTGTCACCCAGACTGGAGTGCAGTAGCACAATCTTGGCTCACTGTAACCTCCACCTCCCATGTTCAAGTGATTCTCCTGCCTCAGCCTCCCAAGTAGTTGTGACTCTAGGGGCACACCACCATGCCCAGCTAGTTTTTGTATTTTTAGTAGAGATGGGATTTCACCATGTTGTCCAGGATAGTCTCGATTTTTTAACCTCGTGATCTGCCCAGCTTGGCTTCCCAATTTGCTGAGATTACAGGCATGAGCCACCACTCTTGGCTATTACATACTTTTTAATTTGTAAAACAACTTAGATCGATTTGCAATTAAACAATAATTAAGTTAATGAGACTTTGTATTGTGAATATTGTTGACTTCAAATAACTACATATAGGCACAAATAAATAATCAGATTATTTACAGGACTTCAGTTCATTTGTGATATGTAGAATTTCAAGGCAATACTGCTATTTTAGAGAATGCTTTTCTGTGTAAAGTAAGATTTAAAATACTATCTAGGTCTCACATATTAAAATACATTTTGATGGCCCAAGTAGTGCATGGTGACCTTCACAAGATAAACTCTCTGTGTCTCAGATTTGTGTACTAATAAATAAAGATCAAGTAACAACCTTAGGGTATTTCTAAGAAGTATATCATGTTACAGGCTTAGGTCTGTCACTAATACAGAGTAAACTTGCAGTAAGTGAACATTTGTTGTCATTGTTTTTATAAAGTATTCTTCTATATTCATGATTTCAAAATTTCAAATATTACTGAACACTTGGAAATCTATGTTGGTTTATTTTATGAGTAAATTTTCTGTTTTCCTTTTCCTTTACCTCTCCAGTATTTAAGAAGGGTTTCATTAACCATTAGTCAAGGTTATTATGTTTTTCCTGGAGGCATATGCCAATGATTTTACCTCCAGAGGAAAGGTAAAGAAATTGAAGATGGTAAGAAGAGTCATCAGCCTCTATTTGAAGAAATGTTAAGAATTAACACAACTTTGCATGCTGACAGAAGTTTTTAGGTTCATTAGGTTTGAAAATTACTAGCAAAACTCTTTAAAAATATGTAAATTATAAGTCCTTCTCTGCCTTCATTATCATGATGTTTTTCAGTTGCCCTCAAATAGTCATCCTGTAGTATTTAATACAGACAACAACACGTTGTGAAAATAATTCATGAGGAGACTGAGATTTTTGGCAATTGTTTCTTCCCTTGACATTGAACAAATTATTTCTCCAAGTAAAAACTTAAAGATAATATAACTGCCTGCCAGCTTTTGGGATGTTCTAAGGTTTAGAGGACCTTACAAGTTCCTTGAATAATTGTAGGAACAGTGATACATGAAAAGGTAAGTTATTATTGAATGTTCTTTATTATTAAAACTTTCAATTCCCCTTCTCCTAACCTGAATATGTGAGAGGAGATACTGGGGGGAAGAGAAGGTGGAACAGTAGCAAAGAGTACAGGGTTTCCATATTTAGCATGCACAACTGGTTTGTGTAGCAAGGATAGAAATCAGGAGTAGATTTAAGTCATCCCACAAAGTATACAACAATACCAAACATGAATGTGAATTCAGTATGTTGGCTATTAAAATTAGTTCATATAAATCAAGATAGTCAAAAGGAGAATCCACAAATAACAAACCTTACTGGAAAACAACAAAAACAAAGTATTAAATCATGCATTTCAAGTAATTGACTTCAAATTGCTTGTTTTAACTCACAGTAATTATACTCTACGCTCATTTTTTTCTACTTTACTTAAAACAAAGGAGTTATTTCAAGCCTCAATGGCTTCCTTTTTGAACCACAGTAAATACTGTAGTACATGAATTATTATATTTGTGATAAGTATATATGTTGTCTTTGTATTACATTCTAACTGCAAAATTCAGCAATTTTTTAGTTATTTGCTTCTTTAATCTCACTGTATATATAATTTATATATATGCATTATATAGAAATGTACTGATACAGATTGATGTATAAGTGAATGGATATTATTTTTAACTTACTGACAACTTTTTCTCACATAAAACACTATATTCACATTATTTTAGGATTCAATAAATACTTTTGGAAAGCCATATTCTTTGTAACTATATGATAAACAAAGTGGTCCCAGACACTTTTAACTTGGAGTTGTTGTTTCTAGGTCAATAGTTTTAGAGGGTTTTAAAGGGAATTAGTTAACTGAAATTGATATCAAAGGGAAATCAAAAAGACAGTGACATACAATCACAATCCTCAACACTTTTACCTAGGTTAAATACTTGGTTAGTTTCCTACATCCAGAGAAATCCCTTTACATATCACAGTGTCATTTTCAAATTCAGCTTATTTTAAGGGCTTTCATAATGCTCATTTAACTTGATTTTACCTGAAATAAATGATATGTACATATAGGTGTAGAATCACAGTTGAAAGGTGTTGTATTGAAGTGTGGTTTGCCTTAGGTCCTCAGTGATGATTTGGGTAATCTTAAACAGACAGGTACTTATTGAGAACAAACACAGCATGGGGCAAGGATTGCCAAGTAAGATTAGCATTTGAATACCTTGCAAACTGAGGCACGCAATCAAGTTGGTGGTTTGTTTGTTTTGTTTCTTTGACTTTTTTTAACATTTTGGTAAATTCTTCATGTTTCTAACTTTCTAGTCTTTTGGCAAATACTTATAATATATATGGGTGTGTGTGTATATCATTCATATATATATTTATGCATATATATCATATGGACATTACACATACAGAGTAATGGAATAAATATCAACTTAGTTTTATGTAAGAATTTTCAAATACCTCTTAAAAGGAATACTATATGACATTCAAAAATTAGTGGGATAATTACTTTTATAAAAATGAAAATGTAAAGCAAATTGCATTAGTCCATTTTCATTCTGTTGATAAGACATACTTGAGACTGGGGGAAAAGGTTAATTGGACTTACAGTTCCACATGACTGGAGAGGCCTCAGAATCATGGTGGGAGGTGAAAGGCATTTCTTACATGGTGGTGGCAAGAGAAAATGAGGAAGAAGCACAAGCGGAGACCCCTGATAAACCCAACAGATCTTGTAAGATTTATTGACTATCAATAGAATAGCAAGGGAAAGACCAGCCCCCATGGTTCAATTACCTCCCCCTGAGTCCCTCCTACAACACATGGGAACTCTGGGAGATACAATTCAAGTTGAGATTTGGGTGGGGACACAGCCAAACTATATCACAAATATACCAATGAAAGTTTGCATGCTTACTATCCAGCATATGCATTTATTATGCCAACAGTTTTACAATCACTAATGACTACATTTCAAAGTCTCTGTATCATGTAATTTAAAATGTGTTATTATTAATGTTTTCAGATATACATTATCTAATATATATCATTTGCCTTTGATCCATCAAATCTTCATGTAATTGGAGAAAACAAAGCCAGATAGTAGTCTATCAATTTGATTTGATGGTATCAACCTCTTTTTTTCATCTTTTTAATCTTCTAAACCATAGATTCTGTTAAAACTTCTTTCAGTTTTAAAATTATACGTATTTACAATTTTATTTTTAAAAATTAATGCTGTAAGTTTAAATATTTTTAAAAATATAAGTGTAATAAAATTTAGAGTTAAGACATTGAAATATCTTTCAGATTAGTGAGCCAACAATGGAAAACCTGCAAAGAATCTCATAATATCTCAAAGAAGTAGAAATTCTACATAATTTGGGGATAGAATATCACAATAGAGACACTTGTTGAGCCACATTAACAATACATGTGGAATGGTCCATAATTTCTGAAATCTCTTGCTTTTCCTCCTAGAACAGTTATAGTGTTTGTCAAGATACTGACATAATTTATTTATTAGGTGATAGCAAATACCTAATAGCTTGAAGATAGTTGCAGTTCAAGCAGCATATTATTCTTTCTAGAATGTAATGACTGACTTGGCTTGGAACATTTCTGTTTTTGCTGTTGCCTTTAGCATTTACAGAGAAGACTTTACTATTTTTAAATTTTCTTTAATTTGTTGTTTATTTTTATATGGGCTTACTAATTTTCTCATTATTAATATTTGTCTGCATCTGTTATTATGTTACTGAAAACCATGTAAAATATGTCAGAAAACAGATGTATGAAAATATGAGAAGATATTCAGAAAATACTGGGATGATTTTGTAAATTTTGAGAAACAGAAACCAATTTATACCCTGCTTTCAGAGCAGGTTTTCAAACAAAACACATTAAATTGTTTCTAAATAAAGTCACACTCCAAACCTTCTGGGGTCTCTTCCATTTGGCAAATACTATCTATCAAAATGTTATCAAATACATAAAACTTGTAATATTTCCACACTATATAATACTTTGCAGTGAGCTATTTTGTAAATATATGCTTGAAGATGGTAAGATGTCCCCATATTTTCAAAAAACCAAAGATAATGTGTGATTATTAGAAGGGAAAAGACCCATAATTGTCATTACTTATCATATTATTTATCATAAAATTAATACACATACCTTTGTGTTTCATTGAATTACTGTGTTGTTAACCCAACAAAAGATAGGCATAATTAAAGCAATCTCTTTACCATTTAGTACTTATATGTCAGTCTTTTTGAGGTCTGTCTAAAGTGAGCTAACTTATCTTCTACATGGCAACATGGAGATTCTAAAAGCAGCTCAGGCTGGGTGCAGGGAGAACGAGTAAAGTAGGTCAAATGGTATCTCTATGGTTGGAAACACAATTATCTGACCTGATAAAAAATGATTGAGCTGTTGTCTCTAAATGTGTAATATATGTTCCACAGTCTTAAGAGCAACCTTGAATTGAAAGAAAAATCCTAATGACAAATATCTGTTATTTTTAGAAAAATATAAACCATATTCTTTTTTTTTCTATTCCTTCTCACCATTATAGTATCTTTTTTCTTTCCTGCCTTTTTTGGTTGTTGTTGTTGCTTAAACTTGGCAGAAACATCAGATTTCTCCCATAATGCAAAGCACTTTCACAAATTCTCTTCAACTTGTGGACTTTAAGACAATAGCATTGTGCATCTTCTCCAGGATTTCAGCCATTTCTCTGTGGAATTTCTCTTAAGCTTACCATGTTTTATTCAAGTTATATAAGCGAAGCAAAAATAAATTAAAGAGCAATTTTTAAAGGCTAAGGTGACAGCACTAAGTGCTGTTTAACTTATTTTGGAGATTTTCTTTTTACACTTTAGAGATGTTATTCTATTATGGGTCCAGGTAAGAAAAAAAGTGCCAACTGACTGAACCTTACCAAATTATAAAACACTGTTCAAAAAAAACTTGTTTCATTCTCTAAATGGACTAATTCTATTTTTTTTTCTTTTTTACCTCATACTTTTAGGTAAGACTTTCATTCAATTGCTTCAAAAATTGAAATAAACTATTGAAGTTTATTTAGGTATTCTGATAAAAGTGACTTAATTAGTCATAACTGAGAATTGAATATTGAGTATTGCAAAAAAGAGGAAGTCATAATTGAGTATTGAAAAAAGTCATATAGAGTACTCAATAGTCATATTAAGTATTGAAAAAAGAGGAAGAAAGGAATTTATATTAATTCAAGTGTGTGCAAATTACCTCATAGAAGGTTAAAATTAAATTTTTAACCAATATCTAAAAAGCAGTCCCTGGAGAAGGAAGCTTCCCATTTAGCTATAAATGTTATTATAATTAAAGTCACATTTTTATGTATGTTAATATGAGTACAGACTTTTCACTTTTTCTCCAAACATGACACAGCTTCATTCAAATAAAAGGTTTATATCATTAATTTGAAAACCTGTAGAAATCTAAGCTTCTCATTTGATGGAATGAAAGGAACTGAATTTACTTTCCCACCTGAAACTATGGAAAAGAAATACAGAGAAAATATATAAAACAATGATATACAAAACTCCAAAAAACAAGCAATGATTCACAGTGATCCTGAGACTTGAGAAACAAATGAGATAAACTCTATGATTGCCTCAACTTACTGCATTGAAAGAGGTTCCTGGCCACAGCAGAGAAAGGAGGTACATAAGCAGAGCCAGAGAATGTCTCTGAGTTGAAGGACATAGCTCAGAGTCCTTGGAGAACAAGTTAGATGAAGTGTGAAGGGCAGAACACTGGAGAGAAGAGAAATGCACTGAAAGAACTATGAAGATATGTAAAGGTTCTCTCTTGAGTATTCAGCTGAATGCTGATCATCACTTGCAAGTAAAGAAAGTACATGAAGCCAAAGGATGAATTGTCTGATGGATTACAAGGATCAGTTTATCTTTTCTACAGAGGGGGTTAAACTGTATATTCTTAGCCGGATTGGAAACGTTTATCTTTTGTAGGACATTGGATAGATTAGTTAGAAGGACCTTGCATTAGTAAGGTGTAATAATTAGCCTTAGACTACATATTCACCTAGCCTTGCCCAACATATCAGAAAAGCAAGATCTGAAAAATCAAACTATTTTTAACTTGACTTCACAGAAAAAAATCAAGAACATTTATAGGAGAATAAAACATCCAACGTCAGACAACGTACATTTTATAATGTATAGTATCTAATGAAATATTTCTAACAATACAAAGGAGCTAGATATTGTGATCCACAATAAGAAGAAATATTAATTGATCAAAACTAACCCACACATATTAGATTAGCAGACAAGGGAATTAAAACAGTTACTATAACTGTATTTTGCAAAAAATCAGTGGAACTAAATATAGAGTTCATAAATAGATTTACCCAAATATGGCTAATCAATTTTTTGTCAAAGATGTGAAAACAGATTAGTGGAAAAATGTTAACATTTTCAACAAATAATAAGAAAGTAATTGCATATCTACCTGCAAATAAGTAATTTTGGACCTAAATCTACACTTGGTACAAAATTATCTCAAAATTTACATCAACAAAATGAAGAACCAAAAATATATGATGATTTCAATGGAAGCCAAAAAATCATTCAATAATATTCAGTATTTTTTCTTGGTAAAATAATCAACAAACTTGATATAAAAGAAATAAACCTCAACAGGATAAAGGCCAAATACAACAAACCCACATCATATTGAAGAATGAAAAACTGGAAGCCTTCCCTGTACAAACTGAAAAAGGACAAGGTTCCCAGTTAACACTTTTATTCAGCATAGTGCTGGAAGTCCTAGCCAGAGCAATTAGAAAAAAAGAAAGAAAAGAAGAGCACTCAAATTGGAAAGGAGGAAGTCAAACTATCCTTGCTTGCAGATGATATGATCTTGTATTTAGAAAAACCTAAGGACTGCACGAAAAGACTAGTGCAACTTGTATTTTTCTGTTCTCAAGCTGCTGACAAAGACATACCAGAGACAGGGTAATTTATAAAGAAAAAGAGGTTTAATGTACTCACATTTCCACATGGCTGGGGAGGCCTCACAATCATGGCAGAAGGCAAAAGGGACATCTTACATAGTGGCAGGCAAAAAGACAATGAAAACCAAGTGAAAAGTGTTGCCCGTTGTAAAACCATTGGATCTCACAAGACTTATTCACTGCCACGAGAACGGTATAAGAGAAATTGCTCCCATGATTCAATTATTTCCCACTGGTTTCCTCCCACAAAACGTGGGAATTATGGGAACTATAATTCAAGATGAGCTTTGGGGATAGAGCCAAACCATATTAGAATTAAAAATAAGTTCAATAAAATACAAAAAAAAATACAAAATTAACAAAAATCAGTAGTGTTTGTATAGGCTAAAAATGAGCAATATAAAAAACCAAGAAAACAATCCCATTTATGGTAACTAGAAATAAAACAATACATAGGAATAAACTTCACTTAAGAAGTTTATTAGCTCTTAGGATATCTCACTTAAAGTGAAAGATGTGTACAATGAACACTATAAAATATTAATGAAAGGAATTGAAGAGGACACAAAGAAATTGAAATATGTGTTAAAGAATCAACATTTTTAAATAAAGATTTGTAATTATTAAGTCTTACTACTCAAAGAAATCTACAGATTCAGTGTTACCTCTATTAAAATACCAATGACATTCTTCACAAAAATACAAAAAACAAATACTAAAATTAGCATGAAACCACAAATGACCCAGAATAGTCAAAGCAATCCTGAGCAAAAATAACAAAGCTGGAGGCATCACATTACCTAACCTCAAATTATACTACAAAGCTATAGTAACCAAAATAGCATGGCACCACCATAAAAACAGACATAGACCAATGGAACAGAGTAGAGAACATAGAAATAAATACATTTATGGTCAACTGATTTTTGACAAAGTCCCCAGTAATATGCACTGAGGAAAGGACAGTCTGTTCTACAAATGGTGCAGGAAAACTGAATACGCATATGCAGAAGATGAAACTAGACGCCTGTCTCTCACCACAGACAAAAATGAAATCAAAATGGATTAAATATTCAAATGTAAGCCCTGAGACTAGAAAATCACTAGAAGAAAACACTGGGGAAATGTTTCAGGACATTGGTCTGAGCAAAGATTTTTTTTGGGTAAGTTCTATAAAGCACAACTAAAGGAAAAACTGACAAAAGAGATCACATTAATTTAAAAACTTCTGCACAGCCAAGGACACAATCAGAAAATGAAGAGATTACCTATAGAATGGGAGAAAACATTTGCAAACTGTTCAAACAGGTCACAAGTTAATAACCAGAATATATAAGAAACTTAAACAACTCAAGAGCAAGAGATAAAATGATCAAATTTTAAAATGGACAAAAGATCTTAACAGTCATTTCTCAAAGGAACATACACAAGTGGCCAACAGGTACACAAAAAAAATGTTCAGCATTACTAATCATCAGATAAATGCAAATGAAAACCACACTGAGTTGCTATCTCATACTAGTTAAATGGCTTTTATCAAATGGACAAAAAAATAATGGATGCAGATGAAGATAAGAGAGAAAGGGGAACATTTGGACAATGTTTGTGGAATGTAAATTAGTACAACTATTACAGAAAAGAGTATGGAGTTTCCTCAAAAAATAAAAATAAAACTACCATAAATCCATCAATCCTACTGTTGGGTATATATCCAAAATAAAGTAAATCAGTATATCAAAGAGCTATCTGTTTTCTTATGTTTATTGCAGCAGTATTCACAAGTTAAGAAATGGAATCAACCTACGTGTCTATCAATGTGTGAATGCATTTAAAAATGTGGTATATATACACAATGAAATATTATTCAGCCATTAAAAAGGAATGAAATCCTGTCATTTACAATGACATCTATAGAAGTGGAAGACATTACATTAAGTAAAATAAGCCAGGCATAGAAAGACAAATATTACATGTTCTCACTCATATGTGGGAGCTTTAAAAATATGATCTCATGAGGGTAGAGAGTGGAATGGTGGGTACCAGAGGCTGGGATGAATAGTAGCGAGAGAGGAATAAAGACAATCGGTTAATGGGTATAAAATGCATTTAGATATAAGCAATAAAATCTACTGTGACCCACCCTGTTTCTGCTTGCCCTTCGTGGGCTGCGCCCAACTGCCTAACCAGTCCTAATGAGATGAACAGGGTACCTCAGTTGAAAATGCAGAAATCACCCACCTTCTGTGTTGGTCTCACTGGGAGCTGCAGACCGGAGCTGTTCCTATTCAGCCATCTTGCCATGGGGGCCTATTTTAAAATTCTTAATGATTGTCTGTAGGCTTTCACTTAACAAATAAGAGAAGTGTGCTATAAGAGTATTACTCAAGTAATATGCTCCAATTAGTGGGTTATAAAGTCAATTTATGTGTTCATAGACAGTGAGAAAAAAATAGAATAAATATTAGTGTATTGCCCATGAAAAGGTACTTGTTTCATGAAGCACTAATTTCAGTTTTGAATATAAATTCATTTATGTACTGGGGTACAATAAAAATATATCTCAATATTAATTAATCAGTTTCAAAGTGTGATAGTCTATAGTTATAAGTCTAAGAAATAAGTTATTTACTTATTAAAGTTATAAGAAGTAAGTTATTTACTAACTCATTTCTTGATTTCCATTTAGTCCTCTCCTATTGTGTTGTGTGAAAATTATTTTAAAAACAGACTTATAAAATGGAATTCAGATAAGATGATTCAAATGAACTTTTCTACCTCATTATTACTTATGTTAGAAAATTAGTCAAAATTATCTTTTTGAAAAGGGGTCAGAGAAAAATTAATCTCTACAGAAATAATAGTATTTCCTGGTATTTTTCTGAGCAGTGACTCAGAGATCAGTCAAAAAATTCTGAAAAGACCAGAGGATGATAAAGAGATCTTAAAGGCATCCTTGTTTTACAACTAAAAAGTGTGGCACATACCTCAGAGAGATTTTTCTTAGTTTTCTTACTTAGATTTAACTATCTAATGAGATTTTCAATCCGAAATAGAAAAATCCAGATCAATTAATATAAATGACAAAAATGTTCCTTTTTTGTGTGCAATTTCTTCTAAAAAAGTAATATTTACTATAAAATTTTAAAATTTAAAACTAATTAGAATAAAATAAGCCCAATAGCAAAATCATTACTTTAAAATTATAAAAGCAACATTTCTAAAATTAGATACAAAAACTGCAGAAATGGATAAGGAAGAAAACATTTAAAAACTATTACGTTACTTATGAGAATATTTCACTTTTAGTAAATTCATTAAATTGAGGGTAGGGAATCTCTACTCTTCCTTAAGTAAATATTCAAATATTTCTGTCCTTGCATAAGTAGACTTTCAATATGCCAAGGTGAAAAAGATCAGGGGCCAAGATCCTAGAACTCTTTTTTAGATTGAATCAAAACTGTATAAATCAAAGCAAAGTGTTTATTTGTGGTAACAATATTTAGGGCTGCTTAATCACAGACTTGGACTGACCACAGAGGCCCTAGGTGAGGAAGTAGAGATTGTTAGAGCTATCACATGGGGCAATGCTATGAAGACTCAGGATGAGGGCCAGGCCTCAGCATATCTCTCTGCAGAGGATCACAGGCACAGACAGTGAAATCTGAAACTGATCATGACTTTCCCACAGGGATTAGAGAGAAGTAGTGAGGAGAAAGGTGAGTAGATTAGCAAGCTGTCCGGGTTGGGTGCTGTCACTGAGGGAAGACAAGAATGAAGCAATCCCTCCAATGGCAGCTGGATTAGCAACTGTGAGGTACACTAAGCAAACACTTAATACCACAGGATTTCTCCCAGGGGTGAATATAAGGCTGACTACAAGGACTACAAGTGTTCTTCATAAGACTCACAGATTTGCAGATCATTGACAGCCTGGCAGCTATCAGGAGAGTTCACTGGCCCCCAGGGGAGTCTGATGGAGAGAATGGATGGGCCTATGTGATGGCATTTTACTCTGAAGTTATGTTTTCCCCTGCACTCTGCTTCACAGAGGAGTCCTGGCCTTTGGGATGTGCTATGATTCATCCTTTGGGATCTTAAACTCTACCTAAATTCAAGTCACGTGCAAAGACAAAATAAAAGTATCCACTGTCACAACTGTTTAGGACAGGAGCTTTATCTGACCACTGGGACAGGACATAGCCAAAGACACACAATACAAAAATATGGGAATAGGTGAGAAGCCAGAGCAGCACTCCATCAATCAGCATTCAAATAATATTTTATGATATTGTTGATTAATTCTATAATTATATACCTACATGAAATGTGGAATATACTTATGTAGATTATGAAATATAAGAATACTTATATGGAATAATGGTTATAAGAAAGCACTTTGGAGTTATAAAAATCTAGGCTCCAAATCTGTTTTTGTTTTTTTAACTTATTTACTCGATAATTTTTCTGAATACTATTAAATTATTTATAAAAATGGCAAAATATCTACCTTACGGTGCTGCTTCAAGAATTTAATAATGTGTGTAACAGTGGTTTGCACAAAATATATGTGTATACACTCATTAAATTGTCTCTATTAAAACTAATAATAGAAGAAAAATTATTACTATTGTGGGATCAAACAGTGAGATTCATAGAATACAATATAGATAAAACGCAGAACCTATTATTGCAGAGATACTAAATAGTTGTTTTGATTTAATCACATTTAAAACCAAAGTAAATGTATAGGTGATCAAGTACCATATACCAATGCTAATACACATGTTGCCATTCAGATGGTCTGAAAAGTAATTTGTAATAGCCCTTAAGAAGTTACTTAATGTAACCTCCTAAATGTCTAAATCAATACCAGGTTGTGCAGCTACTTATTTGTCCAGATATATGTGATTCTTATCTATCTATATATCTATTTATCTATTGGTTTATTATTTGCAGCATGTGATTCTTCAGTGTGGCAGGAAGAACATATTAATGACATCAGCACAGGAGATCACAATTATCAGGTACCTTGAAGTACCATATTTTTGTCATTCAATTCATATTATATAAATGACCAGATCATTTTAAATGATTTCAAAACTATACTACAAGGCTGCAGTAAGCAAAATAGCATGGTATTGGTACAAAAACAGACATACAGACCAATGGAACAGAATAGAGACCTCAAAAATAAGACCACACATCTATAACTATTTGATCTTCAACAAATCTTACAAAAACAAGCAATGGGGAAAGCATTCTCTATTTAATAATTGGCGCTGAGAAAAATGGCTAGCTATATGCAGAAAACTGAAACTGGACCCTTCCCTTACACCTTACACAAAAATTAACTAAAGATGAATTAAAGACTTAAATGCAAAACCCAAAACTATTAAAATTCTAGAATAATACCTAAGCAACACCATTCATGACATAGACAAGGGCAAACATTTTATGATGAAATTTCCAATTGAAGCAAAAGCTAACATTGACAAATGGGATCTAATTAAACTAAAGAACTTCTGAACAGCAAAATAAACTATCATGGAAGAGAAACAGGCAAACTCAGAATGGCAGAAAATTTTTGCAATCTACCCATCTGACAAAGGAATAATATCCAGAATTTATAAGGACCTTAAACAAATGTACAATAAAAAAACAAACAACTTCAAAAGTGGGCAAAGGATATGAATGGACACTTCTCAAAAGAAGACATTTGCGTGGCCAACAAACATATGAAAAAAAGTTCAACATCACTGATCATTAGAGAAATGCAAATCAAAAGTACAATGAGATACCATCTCATGCCAGTTGGAATGGCTATTTTTAAAAAGTCAAGAAACAGTAGGTGTTGCGAGGCTGTGGAGAAATAGGAACACATATGTATGTATGTATGTATGTATGTATGTATGTATGTATGTATTGAGATGGAGTCTCACTCTGTCTCCCAGGCTGGAGTGCAGTGGTGTGATCTCAGCTCACTGCAACCGCTGCTTACCGGGTTCCAGCAATTTTCCTACCTCAGCCTACTGAGTAGCTGGGATTACAGGTGTGCACCACCACACCCAGCTAATTTTTGTATTTTTAGTAGAGATGGGATTTTATCAAGTTGGCCAAACTGGTCTCGAACTCCTGACCTCAGGTGATCTGCCCACCTCAGTCTTCCAAAGTGCTGGGATTACAGATATGAACCATTTTGCCTGGCCTAGGAACACTTCAACAATGTTTGTGGGAATGTAAATTAGTTCAACCATTCTGGAAGACACTGGGGTGATTCCTCAAGGATCTAGAACCAGAAATGTCTTTGACTTAGCAATCCCATTACTGGGTATATAGTCAAAGGAATATAAATCACTCTGTTATAAAGATACATGCACACATACGTTTATTGCAGCATTATTCTCAATAGGAAAGACATGAAACCAACCCAAATGTTCATTAATGATAGACTGGATAAAGAAAATGTGGTACATATACTCCACAGAATACTATGCAGCCATAAAAAAGAATGAGATCATGTCCTTTGTAGGGACATGGATTAAGCTGGAAGCCATTATCCTCAGCAAACTAACACAGGAACAGAAAACCAAACACTACATGTTCTCACTCATAAGTAGGAGTTGAACAATGAGAACACCTGAACACAGATGGACACAGGGAGGGGAAAAACACACACCAGGGCCTTTCAGGGTTAGCGGGTGAGGGGAAGGAGAGCATCAACACAAATAACTAATGCTTGTGAGGCTTAAAAACCTAGATGACAGATTGATAGGTGTGGCAAACCACAATGGCACATGTATACCTATGTAACATTACATGTTATGCACATGTATCCCAGAACTTAAAGTAACCGATAATAATAATAATAATAATAATAATGAGTTCATTTAAAAAGTAATAAGTCCAAAGTGAGAGAGATTTCATGGTAGGTATAGCAACTCAGTCCTATAAAAACTGTTTCGGATAAAAAATTATTCTTGTAATTCATGGATTCCTGTAATGCATGGATTGCTTTATTCACTGCAATCCATGAGATCACTAGTGCTGTACCTTCTGATGCCATGAAGGCACTGCATTACATCCAAGGTCACAAGTGTTTCTTAAAACCCAGTGATACTATAAGATGAGCTCCAAACATTCCTATACTCTGGATACACATTCCCAAAGCTTGAGATCATTCACAGAAGACTAAGAATAAGGAGTTTGAGGAGGGTAGAAAAGGATGGCCTAAATTTCTATTTAGAGTATTATCACTATGGGAAGGAGGTTATGAGTTAGGTGACACTTAAAGTCACTCTACACAGTCAAGCTTAAAACTGACTGAAAGACTCAGACTACTGGAATGAAGGACCCTGGATTAGTCTCTGTTGAGTCTGGACTGAGTGCCTCTTATTGCCAATTTGAAAGTGAAGTCCCAAGTCTTAGTGCAGGCTCTGATCTCTATTATTTATGCCATGCCACTTAATTACCTTGAGCCTTAATTTTCTGATTTTGAATTCTAAATTTAATTTGTATTTTATCAATTCACTAGATTGATATGATATATGTTGATAACATTAGGTTAGCATGGTTCACCCAGGACATATACATTCTGCAATTGGAATAAAATGCAGACAACATGAAAGAAATTACTATTCAAATTATTCACCTTGAAGAAAAAGCAAACTATGATTCAAGCTACAAAGATATATACTATTTAGTAATTTGAAAAGAAAAGTAAACCCACTGTAATTGAAAAATTAAGAATAGCCTCTTAAGAGAATGAGGAAGGGCCATGTAAAGAAATTGTTCTCTTAGGAGTTTCAATTTACAATATATTGATTTTAAGGACACATTAATACTAAAACCCTGTTTTGACATAATCATGGAGTCAGTTTCTTAAATGTCTAATGTGAATCTGATATTACCTTTAATGCTAGACATAGCTCCCATATTCAAAGAGGTATCTGAGTGGCTGTATTAGCAAAGGGCAAAGAATTCAAAGTGAATAAAAATGACCTCCATGTTCTGGAAGAGGTCCCATTAGAAACATTTTTGCTGGTCAGTTTTGCAAAACAGTCATCTCCCTCAGAATCCTGCACATGCAACTGTGTGTTGCTACTAACAAAGTGACTGTTCATCAGTCATTTGGTAGTTTTCTTGTACCACTATCCCCGTCATCTTCCCTAGTTTTAAGCCACTAATATATTTATTTATTTTTCCATTATAATAAAATACCCATAATATAACATTTACCATTTTAACAATTTGAAAATGTAAACCGCAATGGCATTTAATAATTCACAAAGTTGTGCGATTATCACTATCTACTTCAAGAACATCATCATCCCCAAAGTAAAGTATGTACTCATTAAGCAGCAACTTACTGTTCTTTTTTCTCTCAGTCACTGGTAACTATCGATTTGCTTTGTATACTTTAGATTTTTTATGTAAATGAAATCACACAATATGTAGCCTTAAGTTTAGCTTCTTTCACTTAGCCTACTGTTTTCATTCTTCATCTATGTTTTTGTGACTGAGAAATATTCCACTGTGCATATGTGTGCATGTGCACACACATACAGTGCACACATCATGTTTTGTGCATACACACACCACGTTTTGTTTATCCATGAGTCAACTGATGAACATTTGGGTTATTTCTACCTTTTCACTATTGCAAATAATGCCACCATAGATATTCATGTACACAGTTATATTCAAACAAGCTGTCATCATTTTAATGCCCTCTTTCATCTTCTGTACTAAGAGAAGCTCTTCTCTCAGTGTGATGTCAGCCTCCTTATGCCTTTCTAGACTCTTCTGCTACTACTAGCTCTTTTTGTGCAACCCCACCCAACTCTTATACAAACCCTATGACCATGTCTGCCACACACCTCATGCTTTGCCACTGCCTGAAATGTTCTCTTCAGCCTGTTGAACACTTAATTTCTAGCTTCTCTAGAAGCAGCTCAGTTATCATTTCCTGCTGGAAGCCAGACCTTTTTTGTGTCCTTCAGCTCATCTAACTCACACATGCATTAATCAATAGGCCAATTCCAGTCTATTCCTCTCATTTATGTGAATACAGTTCAGTCTCTTTGCTAAACCACGAGTTTCAGTGTGGTATAAAATATAAGGTATAAAGTGAGTTTGATTCATCTGTGAATCCCAGCAGAGAATTTTACCATATAGTAGATATTCCATAAATGTTTGATGAGTGAATGCACTAAATGTAAAGATGAATGGCATTTGTATTTCATGAAGCAAAAGGAGAGCTCTGCAGTTATTCAATCCTGTCTTTAAGCAGCATTTGCCATCTCTCCTTATGTCTCTCTACCTCAGGCAATTAATCTTTCAAGCTTACCTCCCGAAAACAGACTATAGAAAATAACCAAGATTTAGGGAGGAACAATGAATATGGTCAGAAAAGATAAGTATGATTTATGGCACTTCCATCCTTATCTCCTAGGGTCCACATCAATTCACTTTGTTTTTTGAGTCTCTAATAGAAGTAAAGTAGGCTCAAGTACAATATTAAAAGTCTCAGCTTTAGTGCCACTTCAGCTCTCAGACACTGGCCAGGTGATCTCCAGCTACATATTTATTTTGACTCAATAATTTAAAATATTCAGTGGCATAACTTATAATAATATTTTTACCACATAGATTAAAATACATTGAAAATCTATTCAATCCAACAATTCTTAATTGGCTATGCTAATAGAAGTCAAAACTATATGTTCTACTTAAAGTGCTAAACTATCACCATGCCTTCATTGAATCAAATTTTATTTTTTAGACATGATAAAGCTCAATAATTACTTCTGAGAAGTGTTCCTGGCTATTCCAGTCTAAATTAAGTGTCCCCTTTTTTCTGCAGTCATTGTACCTTATCTTTCTTATCTTTCTTTCCTATAGCATCCATCTCCCATTGCCCTGGGTGCCTTGATATATTTGTCTGTTTCCTAATAAGTCATAAGATTGGAGATGACAGAAGCCATGTTTTACCTACAGTGATTAATACAGTGCCCTATACATAGAAGGTGCTCAATCAATGATGTTGAATGAATGTCATACACATTTAATGAAGTTTGACAGAGACCTGGTATTGCTATCACAACAGTGAAACAGTCGAGTAGTCATGAGCACTAGATTTAAGCCATCTTGCAGAATGATAATTCAGGCAGCCAGAAAAATATTTATATGGAGTGAAATAAAGTTTTATACA
>CAUYQU010054386.1:0-61581 GCA_963574635.1 Cheracebus regulus
GTAGTAATCTCTGATGGTAGTTTGTATTTCTCTAGAATCAGTGGTGATATCCCCTTTATTATTTTTTATGCCATCTATTTGATTCTTCTCCCTCACTCTTTTTTTCAATAGTCTGGCTAGTGGTTTATCTATATGTTGATCTTTTCAAAAAACCATCTATTGGATTTACTGATGTTTTGAAGGATTGTTTTTGTGTCTCTATCTCCTTCAGTTCTGCTCTGATCTTAGTTATTTCTTGTCTTCTCCTAGCTTTTGAATTTGTTTGATCTTGCTCCTCTAGTTCTTTTAGTTGTGATAATAGGGGGTCAATTTTACATCTTTCCTCGCTTCTCATGTGGGCATTTAGTGCTATAAATTTCCCTCTAGACACTGCTTTAAATTTGTCCAAGAGATTCTAGTACTTTGTGTCTAGGTTTTCATTGGTTTTGAAGAACATCTTTATTTCTGCCTTCATTTCATTATTTATCCAGTAGTCATTCAGAAGCAATTTGTTCAGTTTCCACGTAGTTGTGCAGTTTTGAGTGAGTTTCTTAATCCTGAGTTCTAAGTTGATTGCACTGTGGTCTGAGAGACTGGTTGTTACGATTTCTGTTCTTTTCCAATTGCTGAGGAGTGATTTACTTCCAATTATGTGGTCTATTTTAGAGTAAGTATGTCGTGATGCTGAGAAGAATGTATATTTTGTGGATTTGGGGTAGAGAGTTCTATAGATATTTGTTAGGCCTGTTTGGTTCAGATCTGAGTTCAAGTCCTGGATATCCTTGTTAATTTTCCGTCTTGTTGATCTGTCTAATATTGACAGTGGAGTGTTAAAGTCTCCCACTAGTATTGTGTGGGAGACTACGTCTCTTTGTAAGTCATTAAGAACTTGCTTTATGTATCCAGGTGCTCCTGTATTGGGTGCACATATGTTTAGGATCGTTAGCTCTACTTGTTGCATTGATCCTTTTACCATTATGTAATGCCCTTCTTTGTCTCTTTTGATCTTTGTTGGTTTAAAGTCCATTTTATCCAAGACTAGGATTGTAAACACTGCTTTTTTTTGCTTTCCATTTGCTTGGTAAATCTTCCTCCATCCTTTTATTTTGAGTCTGTGTGTTGCTTTGCACATGAGATGGGTCTCCTGAATACAGAACACCAATGGGTCTTGACTCTTTATCCAATTTGTCCATCTGTGTCTTTTGATTGGAGCATCTAGTCCAATTACATTTAAGGTTAATATTGTTATGTGTGAATTTGATCCTGCCATTTTGATACTAGCTCGTTGTTTTGCCCATGAGTTGATGCAGTTTCTTCATTGTGTTGATGGTCTTTACCATCTCGTACGTTTTTGCAGTGACTGGTGCTGGTTGTTCCTTTCCATGTTTAGTGCTTCCTTCAGGAGCTCTTGTAAGGTAGGACTGGTGGTGACTAAATCTCTCAGCAATTGCTTGTCAGTAAAGGATTTTATTTCTCCTTTGCTTATGAAAGTTAGTGTGGCTGAATATGAAATTCTGAGTTGAAAGTTCTTTTCTTAAGGATGTTGAATTTTGGCCCCCATTCTCTTCTGGCTTGTAGGGTTTCTTGTGGAGAGATTTGCTTTGATTCTAATGGGGTTCCCTTTGTGGGTAACCCAACCTTTTTCTCTGGCTGCCCTTAGTATTTTTCCCTTCATTTCAACCCTGGTAAATCTGACCATTATGCTTTGGGGAATATCTTTGTGGTGCTCTCTGTATTTCCTGGATTTGAATGTTGACCTGCCTTGTGAAGTTGGAAACATTCTCCTGGATAATATTCTGAAGAGTGTTTTTCAGCTTGGTTTCATTCTCCCCGACACATTCAGGTACACTGATCAAATGTAGATTAGGTCTTTTCACAGAATTCCATATTTCTTGGAGGCTTTGTTCATTTATTTTCACTCTTTTTTTTCTCTAATGTTACCTTCTCTTTTTATTTCATTGAGTTGACCTTCAATCTCTGATATCCTTTCTTCTGCTTGATCGATTCGGCTATTGAAACTTGTGTATTCTACACAAAGTTCTCATGCTGTGGTTTTCAGCTCCATTAAGTCGTTTATGTTCTTCTCTACACTGGTTATTCTAGTTAGCTTTTCGTCTAACCTTTTTTCAAAGTTCTTAATTTCTTTGCATTGGGTTAGAACATGTTTCTCTAGCTCAGAGAAGTTTATTATTACCCACCTTCTGAAGCCCACCTCTGTCAATTTGTCAAACTCATTCTCTATCCAGTTTTGTTCCCTTGCTGGTGAGGAGTTGTGACCCCTTGGAGGAGAAAAGGCATTCCGGTTTGTGGTGATTTCATCCTTTTTACATTGGTTTCTTCTCATCTTGGTGGATTTATCTACCTTTGGTCTTTGAAGTTGGTGTCTTTCGAATGGGGTCTCTGAATGGATGTCCTTTCTGTTGATGTTGAAGCTATTTCTTTCTGTTTTTTAGTTTTCCTTCTAGCAGTGAGGCCCCTCTGCTGCAGGTCTCTGGAGGTCCACTCCAGACCCTGCTTGCCTGGGAATCACCTGTGGGGACTGCTGAGCAGGAAGTATTGCTGCCTGTTCCTTTTTCTAGTAGATTCATCCCAGAAGGGTACCCGCCTGATGTCAGCAAGAGGTCTCTGGTATGAGGTGTCTCTTTGTATATACAGGGGTCAGGCCATTTTAGGAGGCATTTTGTCCCTTATCAGAGCTCAAGTGCTGTGCTGGGAGCCCCATTGCTCCCTTCAGAGCTACTGAATTGGAACTCACAACTGCCCTTTTCCCCAGGTACTCTGTTCCGGGAAGGAGGGGCTTTATTTATAAGTCCCTGACATGCTGCTGCCTTTTTTTTGGAGATGCCCTGACCAGCAAGGAGGGAGTCTATTTACAGTCTGCCCGTCGAGGCCTTTCTGAGCTGCTGTGGGCTCCACCCAGCTGCTGTGTAAACTACCTTGCAATTTTGTTTACACAGGCAAGGTTAGAAGTGCCTTGGTAATGGTGGGCGCCCCTCCTCCCATAGAGCTCCACTGTCCTAGATCAATCTCAAACTGCTGTGCTGGCTGTGAAAATCTCAAGCCAGTCCATCTCAGTTTGCTGATCTTTGTGGGAGCGGAACCCCCTGAGCCAGATCACTTGGCTCCCTGCCTTCAGCCTACTTTTTTTCAGGGGAATGGGCAATTCTGTTTCTGAGGCATTCCTGGCACTGGCTAAAGTGGTTGCCCATTTTTGTCCTGGAAACTCACAGTTCTGGCTAAAAGAGCCATGCAGTTTTGTGCTGGAAACTCGGAGGGAATCTCCTAGTCTGTGGGCTATAAAGACTGTGGGAAAAGCTCAGCATCTGAGCCGGAGTGACGGATTGTTGGGAAAAGTCCCCAGTGGCCTCCCTTGGGTAGGAGCAGGAATCCTCTGGGCCTTTGCACTTCCAGGGTGAGGCAGCTGCCCTGCTGCTTTGGTTTGCCCTCCTTGGGCTGCACCCACTGTCCAACCAGTCACACTGAGATGAATCTGGTACCTTGGCTGGAAATGCAGAGGTCACTCACCTTCTGTATTGCTGTCTCTGGGAACTGCGCTCCGGAGCTGTTCCTGTTTGGCCATCTTGGTGGAAGTTCCAGTATGGACAATTTTAACAGTATTAATTCTTTTCACCCTTGAACATGGAATGTCATTCCACTTATTTGTGTCTGTTTAAATTTTCTTCACTAATATTTTCTAATTTTCAGTGTATAACTCTTTCATCTCTTTAGTTAAGTTAAATCTTAATTATTTTAGTTTCTCTTGTTGCTAATGTAAATGGAATTGTGTTCTTAGTTTTCCTTTCTGGTAGTTTCCTGTGGATGTACAGAAACATGTCTAAATTTTGTGTGCTGGTTCTGTATTCTACAATTTTACTGAATTTGTGTATTAATTCTACCAGTTTGTCTGGGTATGTGTGTGCGAGTTTGGAGCCCTTTGGATTTTTTATGTATATAATCATGTTATCTGCAAACGTAAGTAATTGTACTTCTTCTCTTCTGATTTGGACACCTTTTTTTTTTTTTCTTGTGTGATTACTCTGGCAAGCATTTCCAGTACTATACTGAAAAGCAGTGACAAGAGCTAACATCCTTGCTTTGTTCCAGATTTCATAAAGTTTTCAGTTTTTCTCAATTGATTGAATGTTGGATGTAGGTGTTTTTATGTCTTTTAGAAGTTGCTTTTATTCATATTTGTTGAAGTAAGTTTCCTACTCTCTCTTTCATTTTTTTCAAGGAATGGCAGGCAAAGAACATGTAGTTGCTTTTTTTTTTTCTTCCATCTTTTTGGTATACAATGTATTGCTATTATCTTTTGTCACCATGATGTACTACATCTCTTGGACATGTTCCTCCTGTCTACCTGAAATTTTGTATTCTTTAATCAACATCTCCTTAGTTCTTTCATTGATAAGCCCCTGACAATTACCATCTACTTTCTGCTTCCATGGGTTTGACATTTTTAGATTCCACATATAATTGAGATCATGCAGTATTTGTCTTTCAGTGCCTGGAGTAGTTCATGTAACACATACTTAATTTGTTGAGAATCTTTATAATGAAAGGGTGTTGAATGTTAACAAATGCTTTTTCTGCATCTGTTGAGAAAACAATGTGAGTGTCATCTTTTGTTCTGTTAATGTGGTGTGTCTTATTGACTGATTTGCATACATTGAACAATCTTTACATTCCAGGATGAATCTCAGTCAATCATGATGTATGATTCATGTGCTGTTGAATATGATTTGCTAGTATTTTATTGAGGATTTTTACATGTATGTTACTCAGGGATATTGGCCCATAGTTCATTCATTTATTCATTTGTTCCTTCCCTCCTTTGCATTCCTTTTTTTCTTTCCTTCCTTCCTTCCTTTCTTACTTCTTTCCCTCCCTCCCTCCCACCCTCCCTCACCTCCCTCCCTCCTTCCTTTCTTTCCTTCCCTCCTTCCTTCCTTCTTTACCCTCTTCCTTTGTTGATGGTTTATTCAGGCTTTTTATTTCTTCTTGATTAAGTCTTGGAAGGTTATATATTTAAAGGAATTTATCAATTTCTTCCAGGTTATTTCATTTGTTGGCATATAATTGTTCATAATAGTTCCTTGTGATCCTTTTAATTACTGTATCATCTGTTGTAGTTTCTTCTTTCATTTATAATTGTATTTATTTTAAGCTCCTTCTTTTTTCTCTTGATCTAGCTAGGGGTTTGTCAATTTGTTTATCTTTTCAAGAAAAATAACTCAGTTTCATTGATTTATTTCCTTAGTTTTTCTAATCTCTGTTTTATATATTTGTGCTCTGATGTTTATTATTTCCTACTTCTGCTAATGTTGGATTTAGTTCGTTCTTTTTCTTTTTCCTTAATTTATTAAGTTAGATTGTTTAATTGACATCTTATTTCTCTCTAAATTCAGCCCTTTAACACTGTAAATTTTTCTCTTGGTACTGTTTTTGCTGCATAAGTTTTAGTGAGTTGTATTTTCATTTTTGTTCGCATTGATGTGTTTTTAAAATTTTCTTTCAATTGCCTCTTTTACCCAATTGTTATTTAAGAATGTGTTATTTCATTTTTATGTGTTTGTGAATTGTCCTTTTGTTTTTGTTATTGCTCTCTAGTTTCATTTCCATGTGATCTGAGAAAAAAACTTGGTATATTTTCAATCGTTTTATATTTGTTAATATTCACTTTAACATGTAATCTATTATGGGTAATGTTCTGTGTGGCCTAAAGAAGAATGTGCATTTGGCTTCTGTTGACTGGACATTTCTGTATATGTCTGCTTGGTTCATTTGGTTTATAATGTTCTTCAAGTCAGTTGTCCACTTACTGATTTTCTGGTGGATATTTTACCCTTTATTGAAATGGGGTATTAAAGTTTCTTACTGTTATTGTATTATTGTCAATTTCTCCATTCAGATCTGTCAAACGTTTCTAATATGTTTAGGTGGCCTGATGTTGGGTGCATATAGATTTATAGCTACTTATATCTTCTTGTTGACTTGAACTTTTATTCTTATATAATGTCCTTTTTTGTCTCTAGTGATAATTTTTTACTTAAATTTTATTTTCTTCTTATATAAGTTTAGCCACTCCTGTTCTCTCTTCTCTTTTTGTTACCATTTGCATGAACTATCATTTTCTATCTCTTCACATTTAGTTTAGGTGCTTCCTCTTGTCTTGAGTCTCTTGTACACAGCAATCACGGGTTTTTTTCCCCCCTTTTTAAATTCATTCAGCCGCTCTATGTCTTTTTATTGGGAAAGTTAATTTGTTTATATTTACAATGATTACGATAAATAAGAACTTACTATTGTCATTTAAAAAATTGTCTTCTGTCTGCTTTGCATTCATTTTGTTCCTCTCTCACTGCCTTCTTTCGTCTTTTGATGATTTCCTTGTGACAGTTTGGTTTGATTCCTTTTTCTATTTCGGCTGTGTATTACAGGTTTTTCCTTTGTGGTTAACATGAGGTTTTTTTAACCAAGTTGAAGTTCCCCTTTATTCCTGGTGTGCTGAGAGTTTTATCATAAATGGTTATTAGATAGTGTGAAATGTTTATTCTATATCAGTTGATATTATTTGATTTTTCTGTGTTAGCCTGTGGATTCAACTAATTTTTAAAAGTTGATGTGGCCTAACATACCTGAAATAAATTCCAGTTCATTGTGGTATATAATTATTTTATACATTGTTTTATTTGATTTGTTAATATTTTGTAGAGAATACTCACATTCAAGTTGATGAGAGATAGAGGTCAGAACTTTTCCTTTCTTTTAATGTCTTTTTCAGTTTTGTTATCAGGATTATGCTAGCCTCATGGAATAACGTAGGAAATGTATACTCTGCTTTTTATGTTCTGTAAGAAAGTGTGAAAAATTAGTATTATTTCTCCTTTAAATTTCTTTAATAGTTATAGGCCTCCTGTGATTATTTCTTGTTTCTTACATGAATTTGGTTAGTTTGTGTCTTTCAAAAAATGGATTCATTTCATCTATGTTATCAAATTTGTGTAAAATGTTTTCATTAACTTTTTGGTGTCATTGGATGAGTACTGACAAGCACACCCTCCACTTAATTTCTGATTTAAAGAATTTTTATCCTCATACATTTTTCTTGGTAGAGATTTGCCAATTTCATTTAACACTTTAAAGAAAGAGCTTTCAGTTTGTTTATTTCTCTATTGACGTCCTGGCTTTAATGTCACTGAGTTTTGTTATAATTTTATCCTTTCTTCCCATAAGCATTCTCAAGGTTAAACTACCCTTTTTTCAAGTTCCTAGGGTAGAATTTTGGATTATTGATATTATATATTTCATCTTTTCTTTTATTTGCATTCAGTTTTCCTTGATTTACTACTTTCATGGCATACCACAAACTTTATAAGTTGTTTTATTTTCATGTAGCTAAAAATTATTTTCTGTTCAGCTATTTGCTATGTAAGATATGTTTAATCTCCAATCACTTGGAGATATGTCAGCCATATTTCTATTATAAATTACTAGATTCATTCTCTTGTGATCTGAGAATATGCTTTGATTATTTCTATTCTTTTAAATTTGTTAAAATTGGTTCTGTACACCAAAATCTGGTTGATTCTGGTGAACATCCTATGCAAGCTTAAGAAGGTGTATCTTGCTTTTGTTGGATAGAGTGTTCTATATAAGTCAATTCCATCCAATTGATTAGTGCTGCTGTTCAAGTCATCTGTATTCTTGAAGATTTTCTGCCTGCTTTACCTGTTAATCATTGAAAGAAACGTGTTGAAACCTCCAACTACAATAGAGGATTTTTCTATTTTTTCTCTCAGCTGTATCAGATTTTGCTTTATGTATCTTGATTATACATGGTTAGATGCATACACATTAAGGATTTTTATAGCTTCTTAGATAATTGGCCCCTTTATCATTTTGTAATTATATATCATTATGTAGTCCCTCTTTATTCCTGATAATTTTCTTTGTTCTGAAGTCTGTCCTGTTTAAAATTAATGTACCTACTTTTACTTTTTAAAATTAATGTTCACATGTCATATTTTCTCCATCTCTGTTCTTTTAATCTTTATATTAAAAGCATGTCTCTTGTAAACAATCTGTAATTGGGTCTTGTTTGTTAGTAAATTTATTTTCCAGTCAGACAGCTTCTCTTTTTAATAGTGTTATTTGGACCATTCATAATTAAAATGGTTTTTTAAATGTGGTTGATTTAATGCCTACCATGTTTGTGCCTACTTTCTACTGGTCGCACTTATTCTTTATGTCTTATTTCATTATTTTCTTCTTATATACATAATCACAAATGTTTCAAATAATTTAAATTTCTTTTTCTTCCAAAATTTAGGCGTTTTATATTAGTCAGGTTAAGTGAAATTTTGCTGTAGTAACAACTCACCCTAAACTCTGTAGTTAACAATAGAAGCTTATTTATTATTCATCCAAATTTCTACACATCTGTATAATCTTTCAGGGCAGTCATCTTCTTTATGTGACATCTCAATTCAGACTTCTTCAGATTAGGATTATTCAAATGCAGTCTGAATACATACATCCACACTTGACATGTAAAATGTGAGAACAAGAAAAATTGCACATGGCCTCTTAACTTCTTCATTCAAACAAGTAAGAAAAGTCACTTCTACTGGTTTTTTTTTTTTTTTTTTTAAGAGATGGGGTCTTGCTGTGTTGCCCAGGCTGGTCTAGAACTCCTGGACTCAAGTAATCCTCCTGCCTCAGAGTGCTGGGATTACACTTGTGAGTTACCACACCTGGCTACTATTGGCATTTTTTTAAAGGTCACCAGGCAAACAATCTGGCCACATTTACCTTCCAAGTGGAAGGAAACTATTGTGTTTTATTAATATGTCCAGGAATGGCACAAGTACTATCCCCTTTACATTTTAGCCTTTTTATCTTCATCAATTATAATACAAATATACAATATGGTATTAAACTTAATTTTAGTAAGTTTAATTCTTATTTTTTACTTTTTTGATAATGACTATTATATGTACTATTTTATAATTAACTATGATATTTTCTTTATTTTCTAGTCAATGCTCTTAAAATGTCAAAGAAATTCTTACTTTTCAGTGTAGAGTTTTTTTAAATTAATGTTTATTTAAATTTTCAGATACATTTTATGCAACTATATAGCCATTGATTTTTGTCTTCTTCTTTAATTGTCAATGTACTGAATTACAGTGATCTATTTATATTAATAAAACATAATTATTTACTGATATAAAATGTGTTGGTTTATTATCCTTAATGTGTAGAAAAATAAAATATTCATTTCTAACTTTCAGCATATTTGTCTTTTTGTGGTATTATCCTGTTTTCTTTTCATAAGTTGTCTTGTTCCGAATTTGATAGCTGTTATGCTAGACTCTTAATATCATACTGAGACATTATTTTGTGTGTTTTGGGGAAAATTTCAATGGACATACCTGCCTTTTAAAGTTTGTATGGTAAACATCACTTATAAAACTGAGCCTTGTGTTTTATAATGGTGAAATGTTCTTTAATGGTCTTTGCACTATTTTGTTTTTTGACTCTAACAAGAAGATTTTGGTCATGTTTAAGGTATTAGAAAATATCAATTTTAAGCCAAATTTCAGTTCTTTTACTTTAGAATAAGATTTTAAAACTTAACATTATTTTATATCCTCCTATAGTAACTATCATCTTCAACCTTTCCTAATGATAAAATCCGGAATTTGGTTTATTATTATTATAGCATATTCATTTTAACAACCACTCTCTCATTTGGGCAACTATAACTTTTACTTATTTCTTTGATCATCATTGGCTTGTGCATCTCCAGTGCTCTGCAGAGATTCATTATTTTTCCCTAATGAAATACATCTTCAGTAGTTCTTTCAAAGAGAATCTGTAGTTGACAGAATTTTTAGTCCTTAAATGTCTGAAATATCTTTATTTCATCTTCAGATTTAAATGATTTTTTGGCTGTTCTGGGTTAAACATTGGTTTCCTCAAATATTTCTCAGATATTGCTTCATTGTCCTCTTACATAGAGTATAGCTGAAAATATCAGAAATTAACAATAACAACGAACTAACATTTTGTATCAGAAACTGTTCCAGTAATTTTACAAATATGATATAATTTAATGGTCCTAACTGCCTAATAAGGCCATATTTTTCTAATTTTACAGTCAACATTATGTGGAGTAGAATTGCCTAGCTAAGCTTTGCTTGGACTCTTGAACCACAAAATAATCTAAAAATTGTTGTCATCAAAGTTCTGGCATAGTTTGTTTTTGCTGGTTAGGCAGAGATAACAAAAATAGAGACAGTGAGAGAGATTCCCAGATTTTGCATGTCCTGCATTCTCCTACCAAAGAATCTCAGTGAATCATTCCTTTAATGCTCCTGCTCTGGAATTCTGCCATATCAGGATGTCAATACTGCTAGTGTTGCGCTTGGTTTTGAGATGATAATATTCTCCCTAAGTACCTCTAATTGTGTTTGGCTGACATTTTTCTTTCCAAATAAATATATGTGGGACTTTAAGAAGAAGAGAATATATGCTTCAGTCCACCATATCAATACTGCTATTTTATAGGATGTTTGTCAAATATCAGGGGTACTCCTTTTCCTTTATGAAGTGTGACCTTAATTAGTTATTTAGCTTACAATGGCTTTGACCAAAGGAGTCAGAATTGTAAGAGGCATATGTTACAAATATTTATTTTGTATTTTGTCATTTTATTTTTAGAGACAGGGTCTCACTCTGTCACCCAGGCTGGAGTACAGTGGCAGGATCATAGCTATTACAACTTTGAGTAATCATAGCTATTACAACCCTCCATTGCCCAACCTGTGTGGTTTTTGGGGAACTGTTTCAATGCTTCTTCTCTTCTCTGTCCCAAAGGTACAACTCGATGCTATCAAGGAAAACTTGAGATCACTGGAGGTGGCATTGAGTCGTCTGTGGAGGTCAGAGGCTGTACTGCCATGATTAGCTACAGGCTGATGTCCGGAATCGTAGCCATAGGACCCATGTTTGTGAGGGAAGTGTGCCCACGTCAGCTTCTCACTCAATCTTGAAAAACTGAAAGTGCAGCCACCTGTCTTCCCATTCCTGTGTGGGGGTTATGGCTGCTGCCATTGCTGCTGCCATCATTTATTCACTTTTCCTAAGAAGGCACTTTGGACCTGGCTCTGAGGTCATCTTTTTTGACTGGGAGCCTTCTTACTGTTGGGGTTCAACAAGCTGAGGAGTAGGTGGGAATTTAAGGGAGAACAGAGAGATACTATGAATGTATTTGACATTTTTAATACAATTTCTGCTGTGATTTTTGTATGCAGTAGGCATTACTAGTAAACATTTCTGCTATGAAAAAAAAAAGGCCCAGGTGGTCCTCCTGTGTAGACCTCCCGAGTAGCTGGAACTACAAAAATGTGACAGCACCCCAAGCTCCAATACTTACTTTATCCCAAGGAATTCCTTGTTTGTTTTACTCAAGATATAAACAATTAGGAAACATTACACTCAGTGTCCTCCCATTTTTGAGGGATGAGCTGTTTTCTACTTTAGCAGAAAGTTTTCAACAGTGAAGACTCATCGTAGGAAGGGTGGTCAGAAAGACCTTACTCATGTATAAGCTGCAAACGTATGACCTGATCTTAACTCACGTACAGCCAGTGAGAACGAATAAGATAATGACATGAGTATTTTCTCTCTCCTTTGAAACACTGCATCAGGTTTCGTTATTGTCACAGAAGAAAGTGTCAAGAACATATAATTTCTCGGAGCAGAGATCTACATGTCACACTTAGCTGAAGAATGCCTGCTTCCTTTCCTGTCTACTGGTTTTCTTTCAGGACCTGGAAGGCCCCACACTTTGGATGTGCTACATCAAGATTAATGAGTGCACAGCAAGAACATACTTTTCCAGTGGAAGTCAATTTTGTTCAAAGGTTTTTGCCTAGTATCTTGATCTGAGAGATGGGAATTTTTAAGAGTTTTCTGACACAAGAGAATTCTCTTTCTCTCACCATCACACTACTTTAGTTTGCCCACGGAGTAAAAATATGTCTATTAGCCTTACCATTGGCTGGCACGACCTGGCAGGACTTTTCTTAGTTGAACTTTCAATTTCATCCTGTTTCTATCATGTCATAAAAATTTTGTTCAAAACATATAAAATATTTTCTGTTTGCTAAAAACTCCAAAATTCTATACTTTTCACAACTTGTTACCATTGCCTTGAATTTTCCCCATATGCCTAGCACACTAATACTTAACCATCAAAATTCACCTAAATACAGCAATATTTGGAAGCATATTCTCAATTATATGTTTTGTTTTAGGATCTCCACCCCTACCTTTCTCATGCAACTAAGCAATAGATGTTGGGCACATTTCAACGGTAGGACTTACTGATATATTTTGTGATGTAATTTTTGCTATGCCTCCTAATAGATTCTGAATTCTGACAGTAGAAATAAATCTAACTTTAAAAATATATCAATGCACCTAGAATAATATGCCAGAAGTTCATGCGCCAATCTTTAAGAATTTCTTCTTGATCACATTGTACCCTTTTGTTTCAGATGTTTTTATTAAAATTAAAATATTTTTAGACAAGTTGTAGTCTTCTCTGTTCACTATATCAGTTAGATATCCCTCTATTTCTTATTTCATGCAAACATATCCTGAATTTAGTATTTTCATGTATTTCGTGTATTCACTGCCTTTGCGTAAACACACACACACATATTGTGAGGTGTAATCCTACATAAACTCCTGTTCACAGATGCATGTAGCAAGATACTTACCATAGTGCTATTCGTAGAGGCAAAACTTCGTGGAAAGCTATGTGCTTTTATCAAAGCAAAGGAACAAGTAAAATGTGGTAAATGCACAGACTGTGATATCATTCAGCAGAAAGAACCTAAGGCCACAAATAAATAAATGAGTAATCTTAAAAACATGATATTGAATGAAAAATAAGAGAAAATTACATTCATAAGATAGGACAGTGAATGCAAACTTAAAACACATAAAACATGACTATGCATTCTAAGTGGTTGAACATATATGAAAACAAATGTATGAAAGCTGAGTGGAATTATCCACATTTAACAACAGTGGATGGCAATAAAGAATTGGCAATGGCACCATGGTAGGTAACAAAGAATGGCTGATTATCTACTCAACTAAAAGCAGGGATACTATATGAAATTATAATAAAATAATACTGTGAAGTGAGAAGTGAGATCATCTCAGCACTGTGTTCCTGATTTTACCCTTCCACTATCCCCCAAGAGAAGATTATTTGTCCAGACATTTGGATTTTGACAAATCTAAAATTATGAAAAATTAAATTTGCCAGGCCTCACATCTGATGCATGTTAGATACAATTCTAAAAATCTTTCGTTTTCAATTTATATTATACAGTGTTATTTAGAGCAAAGATGTTCTATAAAATGTAACAATGCATCAGTATAACCAAAAATAATTTAAAAATATGACATGGTGTTGGGCACGGTGGCACATGTCTGTAGTTCCAGCTACTCGGGAGGCTGAGGTGGGAGGATCGCTTGACCCCAGCAGTTCTGGGCTGTAGTGCGCTCTGCCGATGGGGTGTCTGCACTAAGTTTGGCATCAATAAGGTGACCTCCTGGGAGCGGGAGACCACTAGTTTGCCTAAAGAGGGGTGAACCAGCCCAGGTCGGAAAAGAAGCAGGTCAAAACTCCCGTGCTGATCAGTAGCAGGATTGCGCCTATGAATAGCCACTGCACTCCAGCCTGGGCAACATAGCGAGACCCCTTCTCTAAATAAATAAAGAAAAAAGAAAAAAACAAACAAAAATATGGCATGGTCATTAAAGAGAACATAGGGTGATTGGCAAGAATACAGGGACATAGTACATAAGACTTTCCAGTATTTCAGCCTTCTGCTTTAACAAGATGCAAATATATGGGGGTGGTGGTGGTGTTACCATTTTTCCCAAAGGAAAACAGCCATTCTTTGTATTCTTAACAATCAAAAATTCATTTTCTCCTGCCCTTGAAATAAGAGTGTGATAATCTCAGTCATCATTATTATTATAATCCATTTATGTTTGTGTGGAGCCTACAGGGTGCACTGCATTTAAAAACGTTGTGATTGTATAGAAGTGTGAAATTAGAGAACATTAAAAACCCATGGCCAATATTCTTAAGCCTTTCATTTCTGGTTTAGATAAGACAAAAACAAAAACATCGGTATCGTATCCCTGCCCTGGACAGCCTTTGTGCGGTCGGTGGTGGTGTTTTTGTTTTACCTTTCTTCTCTGTTTCCTGCTGGGGTCCCCAAGTACTCAATGAAATTTAATCATCACACACGGTTCTAAGTTTTGAGACTTGTCCTTAGTCAAAGGAGAAATGACAAAATCTCTAATCAAGAGGCAGTCTCAAAAAAGGTCCCCCCAGGGTTGCTCATCCTAGAACAGAAAAAAATGATGATAGCCTACATGTCATGAGCCCTTCCTGTGAACTTCTGGTGTGCTGAGCCTCTCACCTGGACTGTCATTTAACATATTAACTGTCACAGCAGCTGTTAGAGACTGTAACTATTACTATTTCTACTTCTGATGACAAACTGAAGTTTAGACAGACTGCATTGATCAAGTTGATGATAAGTTACTCACTAGTAATAAGTAAGTCTTGAATACAAGAACACATTTGCCTGTCTGCCTCCACAGTAAACACTCTGAGGTCTTATGCCAAGGTGAAGAAAATGAAATTGAAGAAAATGAAATTAAGTACCAACTTAAGTCATATCACCAGACAATGCTGTAATAGCTTTTACTTAGAAAGGATACAGTTTATTTATTGACTGTTAACTGCATTCCCAATAATGTAATTAACACTCTAAACACATAACCTATTATAATATTCATAATTATTATGTTGGAAATATGTATGTAATTATAATTACATAAATCTAATATAATAATTTTTATAATAGGATGTCTCCTTTCACCACTTTTATTCAATATCATACTGGAAGTCCTAGCTAATCCAATAAGATAAAAGAAAGAAATAAAAGATAAATATTAGGAAGAAATAAAACTGTCTTTTTCATAGATGGCATGATTGTTTGTATAGAAAACACCAAAGAATCAAGAGAAATAAATTTCTCAAACTAGTAAGCCAGTATAGCAAGACTGGGATACAGGGTTAATATACAGAAAATATCACATTTTCATATATGGCAATAAATAATTGAAACTTCCTAAATGGCAGTGAACAACTGGAACTTGTAATTAATAATGCAATGCCAAAAAAAAATTAAAAAGAGAGAAAAAAATTTTAAAAAAGAAAATTAATACTTGGTTATAAATTGAACAAAGTATGAACAAGACCAATATGAGGAAAACTACAAAACTGAGGAAAGAAATTAAAGAAAGTTAAGAAATGGAGAGATATTCTATGTTCATGGGCATGGAGACTAGCTGTTAAAATGTCAGTTCTTACCTACTTGATCTGTAGATTTATTGTAATATACATCAAAATTCCAGAAGGTTATTTTCTGGATATGAATCAACTGATTCTAAAGTCCACATAGAGGGACAAAATATACAGAATAGCCAACATAATAATGAAAAGCAATAAATTTTTAAAAATGAAACTATCCTACTTGAGTAACAGTAATCATGAAGTGGTTTTTTGAAAGAATCAATAAATAAATCAATAAACAGAATAGGGAGCCAAAAATAGACACATACAAAAGTACCCAACTGATTTTTGACAAAGAAGAAAAGACAATTGAATGAACAAAGGAGAGTATTTTTAGCAAATTATGCTGGAAAAATTAGATATCCACACAAGGAAAAAGATAAAGGATCTACACACTGACTTTATAGGTTTCATAAAGATTAACCCAAAATGAATCATAAAATTAAATGTAAAATCCAAAACTGTAACACTTCTAGAAAGATAGCGAAAAATAACACCTAGCTTAGCAATGGCTAAGCCTGGCTTAGCAATACATTTTTAGATAACAACACAAAAGCACAATTTGTGAAAGAATAAAACATTAATATAGTGGACTTGATTTAAATTAAAACTTTTTGCCCTGTGAAAGACAGTCTTAAGAGAATAAAATTATAAGACACAGACTGGGAGAAAATGTTTGCAAAACTCATATCTAAAGGACTTGTATGCAAAATGTACAAATGACTCAACATTCAACAGTAGAAAAACAAACCTATGAAAAAGTGGGCAAAAGATCTTAATATAATCCTCACACGAAAGGTGTATAAATAAAAAATAACCATATAAAAAGATGTTCAACATTATATGTTCTTAGGAAATTGTAAATTAAACAACATGTCACTCCACAACTGTTAGAATGACTAAAAGCCAAAATATCGAACACCGAATTCTGACTAAGATAGCAAGCAACAAAAAACTTACTCATTGCTGGTGGGATTACAATAAGGTACAACCACTTGGTTGTATAGTTGTATGGTATGAGTATACTTAAATCTGTAACAAACTGCCAAACTTGAAGGCAGCTGGCAGTTTCTTACAAATGTACGTATACTCATACCATACAACCAAGCACAGCACTCAAAGTATTTACCTGAATGCCTTAAAGATGTAGGTCCACAGAAAACCTCTCATATTAGAGGTTTTATTTATAGAGGCTTTATTCACCCTTGCCTAAAACTGGAAGCAGCCAAGATGTCTGTCCTTTTTCCTTTTTTTTTGAGTTGGAGTCTGGCTCTGTCTCCAGGCTGGAGTGTAGTGGCACGATCTCGGCTCACTGCAACCTCCGTCTCCCGGGTTCAAGTGATTCTCCTGCCTCGGCCTCCTCAGTAGCTAGGACTACAGGCGTGCACCACCACACCGGCTAAATTTTTATATTTTAGTAGAGACGTGGTTTCACCATGACCAGTATGGTCCCAATTTCCTAACCTCGGGATCCGCCTGCCCCCACCTCCCAAAGTGCTGGGTGTGAGCCACGGCACCCAGCCAATGTCTGTCGTTTACAAGAGGAATGAAAATGCAAATTGTGGTGCATCCATACAATAAAATATTACTCGGCAATAAAAGGTGCTATCAGGTCATGAAAAGAGATGGACAAACTTTAAATACATATTAATAAGCAAAAATAGCTGTCTGAAACAGCTAAACACTGTGTGAGCCTAACTATAAGCCCCTCTGGAAAGGCAGAACTATACAGATAGCTACAGGTTGTTCTGTGTTCTCTAGGGAGAGTGGGAATGATCAGAGATGGATCACGGGGCTTTTCAGGGCAGGGAAGCTATTCTGTATGATATTGTAATGAACAAAACACGCTTTTGGCAAAACCCAAAGAATTTTACAACACAGTATTGAATCCTCACGTAAGCTATGAACTCCAGTTTAAAAATGATATATCAATGTAAGGTTGCCCATTGTAACAATGTGCTACACTAAAGCAAGATGTTAATGATAGGGGAAGCCATGGGGTTCAGGGTGTAGATGGGGACTTTTGTACTTTCTGCTAAATTTTTCTGTAAAACTAAAACTGTTAAAATATTATCTATTAAAAAGAAATAAAATTAAGAACTAAAGCTATGACATGATTGTCTAACTTCTTGAAGGTCATGTAGCAAGCTGTGGGAAGACTGCTACTCTGTGTTCCTATCTGCTCCATTAACTACTGGCTGACAACAGTGCCCAGGACTTATTTCAGTATACTAAGTTCAGAGAGCTTCACAGACTTTCACCTCACTGCTTGTCCTCATTCGTTCCTGGTGCCCATTTTTCCTTTGATTTTAGGGCAGAGCATCACATTGTACTCCAAGGATTAATTCTCACATTTCTGAAGAATGGATCCCTGTTTGATAACAAGCAGAGCATATCAATTCTTTCAACTTTGGAGTCTTGCTTTGTCTTCAGCAATATTCCTAGTGAACCAGAGCCATTTCTCAAGTCATAAACACTTGGTAGACGACTCACCCTCTTGACATCATCTATTTGCCTTCTTCAATCTTTATTCATTGCTAGATCTAATAGGCTTGTTTTTAGGTTTGCCTCAACTGCTGAATTATCAAAGTATCCTGAAGATGTATAATGATGTATAAATGAACATGCATTCAATTACATCAGTATTTGAGTAAATACTCAAATACTTTGACCCCCTAATATTTGAATAAATACTCAAAAGCTGGGAGTAATTATTCCCTCTTTCCAATACATATACACAAACACATACACACACAAAGACAGAAAGACAGATAATAGAGACAAAGAAAGAAGAAGAAAGAGATAGAATGTTGCTATATTGTTACTGCTGTATAAAATTTTTATGTTTTCAACTGCCTGCATATTCTGATGCTAGGTAGTTCTAAGTAGTAAAAATATAATTTAGGATGCAAATAGTAGAGCAATAAAGAATCCCCTACCCCCATAATAGCTCCAAACGTGATGCAATGTAAGGTGGTTAGTGCAAGGGTGGCACCGAGTGGATCCCACAGTGAAAGCTAAAAGAACACTGGAGGGTGTGTGCTGAGCCATGGTGCTGGAGAGATGTGCAGAACGTACATTTGGGTAAAGAAAGATTCCAGGAGTATTAAGGATCTATGACATCATTTTAGATAAACTTCAAACTAAAGGTGGAAGAGCATCTGAGCTCTTTCCCCAGAGTAAATATGACACTCTTTGAAAGGCAATGTTGCACTGGAGAAAGAGAACTTTGAATGACCCCTAATATAACAAAACAAAGAAACATTGTAACAATATTATACTACATATATGTAGATATGTGGTTTATATTAATATATGTAGTACATATGTACATGTAGTATTATTAATATATGTATAAACTTTGAGTAAATATACATAAAGTTTGAGTTTTTATCTATATATAAGCTTTGAGTAAATTCAACAAACATTTGAGATTTTAATTTTTTTTAAAAAAGAGTTGTTTACAAAAAGTAAATTTCAGAGTATTTGCACTAGGGTAACGGGATACTATAAATTACCCTTTGTGTCAAGTCCATAAACAAAGACATGGGAAAATATTCAGACATAATTTATTATAGCAAAGATTGTTTGCATTTATAAATGAGAAAATAATAAGATATCCAAGGGTAGGATTTTCTCTTGTGTTTTTATTTGTTCACACTTAACCTTTACTGAAATTTCCAGAGAATAAAACTATTTATGAATGTTATTCAAATCCATAATCATAAGATACAATCTCTAAAGGAAGACATTTAAAAACATTAATTTGTCTATTACTGTTCAATATCTCACACAAATTCCAGGGGGGCAATAAATATGTGACAATAAAGTAAATGAATAAAATCTTTCATGTTATAAATATGTAAAGCTTACAAAGAATTTCCCAATATGTAATGGTAAATTTACCAAGAAAACCTCAATGCTGTAAAAGATTAGTTTCTGCAGTCATGGATAGATTTAGATTGAAGAAATGACAGTCCCCCCACCTCACCCCAGTTTACATGGGTTTGAATGCACATACACCACCCAATAGTTTAGAAATAAGGAAATAATGGTATCCTTCTGCCAACTGAACAACCAAGCACACAAATAATTCAGTCGTAAATATTTACACTTATGATAAGAGAGAAATTTAGAGGACAGAGCAAGACTAGTACATAATCTAACTGAAAAAATGTAGAAAAATAATAGGCCAGTTAGAAACAAAGATATTGCCAATTAGAGAACAAAATAACTGTTGTAGAAGCAATCCACAAAAGCACTCCCTTAGGAAGATGTTTCCCTTGAAAATCAGACACTAGTGTCTCCTCTTCTTCAACATCCAAACTGAGAATATAGTTGTAACAGATTTTTAAAATGTGATTTATAAATCTTTAAATCATGTAAACATAAACCTTCTTGCTTAGAATTCATATTCAACAAACAAACATAGGATTACTTGTCTCTCTGTGGATTTTATCTATAAGGAGAGCCTGTATTGGCCAGGTTACTACAAAGTTGGTAACCAGTTACACTTTCCAATTTTTAATTTTTTAAAAAATTAATAAATTGACATGCAAGTTTACATAACTGTATTTAATGGAAGTCCCAAGAGCATAAATAATGAATTCACTAAAATACAGAGAATATTCTTATGATACTTTCATAAGACATGTGACCAGATGGTGTTACTCCTGGCAACTTGTCTAAATCACCCTTTCTGTAATTGAGAAATTGGTATATAGATATACCAATTGCCATTGGGTATATCTATATTTGATGGATTAGTTGAAATTAGTAGGCCATTGTAGACAATTAAGTGAAGAACTCTTCCAAGGAAATTGAACTCAAATGTAACTTTATGAGTACAATGAATTAATCAACTGAACTAATCGTGTAATATATTTCATCAAATTCTAATAAAATCGCTGCAATAGCAGATGCAACATGAAAAAACCAGCCTATCATCCCATCAAGCTCACTGATATAATATCCCACATAGAGATTTGATCAATAATGCCTACAGAGCCTGGGCTAGAGAATATTAAATCTAATGTTATTCTCTAGATTACATGTCTAGATGATACACTTGGAAAATGTGATTTATTTAATATTAATAATTCCCTCAAATATTTGCTCTTTCAAGAACTTATATTACTTTCATGGGTTTTATCAGACTATTCAGGGAGAAAAATTTATTAAGATCAAAGATATACTGGAAGTAATCACATTTTCATAAATCTGTTCTATAATTCTCATGAACATCTGGAAATTTGACTCAGCTTTTGCCATATTATTTATAGATATATATGTTATTTCAAATGAAAGTCATAGAGTCTTACTACTTCCAGGATTTTAAATAAACAGTTCAAAGTAGTAAATATTTCTTTTTCTATATAAATTTATTAGTATCTAATATACCTATGAAAATATTATGATTTTGTAGTTTCTGGAACTCATTTGTGCATTGTATACAATGAAATGTAAAACTACAATTTTGTCTGTTGGATTACATCATACATTAGAAACATAGTGACTAGCTGAGTTGATTTTAATTTGTTATTTAGTAATCATGGTCTCAACCTGATGACATTTTCTCTGCTTGCCAGGGTACCATGTTTTCTATCTGGACAACTTGCACATGAATACTGTGTTTCCAGCTCACTTGTTATGAACACGTGGTACAAATCCTAAGTGTGTGCCATAAACCACACTGGGTTATGATATCATGATGGCACTCTTCCTGTGCTTTTTAGAAACCAACATTTATTAAGAATTGCACTGTTTTGTCAGACACTGTTATAGAGGCTGGAGATATGAGTGACTAAGAAAGACATGTCCCCTTCTTTAGAAAGCTTGAGTATGGTGGCACAGAACACCATACCTTACAGAAACAGGAGCAAAACCAGAGAGCTGGCCAAGAAAGTTACACACCAACAATAAGATCCACAGGCAAAATTATTGGTTATATTCTGCCTAGAAATAAACAAGCAAAAAACATATTAAAAAGCCTCTGTTATTTCTTATTCTAAGACTAAAATAATAACCTTCCTGGGATCAAAATGTTACCTCCAACTTAAAATGTAGACAAAGTAGAGAATAGAAGATCAGCTTTTATAAAAACCAAATCAGTGAAATGAAAGATATTATGTCTAGAAAAATTATAAAGAAAACATAAAATAGATGATGACATGGTTTCTCATGCACGGTGTGTGCTATCTCAGTACAGAGCAGACAGATAGTGAGGAAGATTAAAAAAAAAATAAGACAAGTGTCCTCCCAAGGCCTCATGCTCCAGACCTAAAATTGGCCCACTTATTCACCACTAAATTAACAAATAAAGCCCAAACTTGTGGAATTTTAAGTTTACTTAAACAAGTAAATCTCATATGCACTCAAACCTAAGTCAACAAATACATTTTTAAAAGACAGAATAATTCTATATTTCTACAGAAGAGGACTGAATCACAATGACATAACACAGGCAGAGCTTTGTGTACAGTAAGTTATTACCAAAATGTTTCTAAGCCAAGCCAAGTTGCTATGAGTAAGAAATATAAGAAAGAAAAACTACATATCAATGTCCCTAGGAAAAATTCTTCTCACCTACTGACATACATATCTGAACTTGGGCTGAAGCTGATTGATAGGTGAGTCAGATATGAACTCCCAAATTGGGAAGATGTGGTAAGATAAAAATATCACTCATGAGAAATATATGAGCCAACAGAAGGCACCTCAATCTAAGCAAAGACATAAAATACTTCATAAGAATGCATTACTCAAAATAACCTAATATTAATAAAATAATAAATATCTCAACAGCAAAACTAAAATATAGATGTAAACACTAGGTTGTTTTTAAACATTAGTTTTATGTAATAAATGAAATTAAAGGCAATTTAAGGCTTCGTTTTTATACATGTGAACTTAAAAGATACTGTTTACTTCTTTAAACTAGTAACTAGGGAGAAATAGTTGAACATATGACTATGAAGTAGTAAAATAAAGCATGAACATAAAATATTCAAACCACAGGAAAAGAGAAAGAAAGATAGGCATGCAATTCATTGTGAAGTTGATGTCCAGGAGATGGCTGAAGAGCTTGTGGATTCACTGCAGAGGACGTTCCAATGAGGGAGAACCCTGAAGCGGGTTTTCCTCTGGCCGTCATTTTGGGCTTAGACAAGCACCCTACAAGTATGTAATGTGTGTAGATTCAGCTGCTATTTCAGAAGTTATTGTATAAGCCTGGATCATGCAAAGGCATACCACGTAGTAGAGAAAGACCTCAGACCTGGGCAAGATGTGCACCGTGGAAGCTGATGCGTTTGAGTGAGACCTGCGTATTCCACAGCTGTCCTCTGAACACATCCCTAGGTCTACAATTGCACTAATTCTAAAGTTAGGAAATCCCTGATTTTTCAGTTGTTAGATATGAATGTGAGTCTGATTTTAGGGTATAACCAATTGGTTTAATCAATCCAAGTACCAAAGATGACATAAGAAAAGAGGATGAAATGCAAGAAAATTTAAAAGAACCATGACATCAGAATATATAAGCTTGGCTGTTATTCAGAAACCACAACCTCTCCTTTGATAAGGCATAAAGTCTCAATTGTTGCTCACAAGTAATGTAAGAGCATATAAATGTGTTTAACACAAAATTAAGAAAAGAAACAAATATAATTGAGTGAAAAAGTAGTATTATAAAAATTTATGTACAATCTGCCCCAAGATTATAAAAACTACACATGTATTCTCCAATGAAAAAGATATACCTATATATAAATAATATATTTGAATAAAGATATGAGGAGAACATATGATAAATGTGATTACATATACATATTTATATAAACACAAATAAATACATTTATTTGTGTATAATATATGTATAATTATACATTGGAATATATGTGTATAATTATACATCAAAATATAGATTTCAATACTGGGTGACAAGACTACCGTAATTCTTATTTTCCTTTTTTTTTCTATTTTCCAAAGTGAACATTTTTATTATTTGCTTAAAGAAAAAATATGCTTCTTACAGTGACTCTAACATGGCAATGAAAGCCAGCAGGCTTCTGTTCTCCCAGTGAGAGTCGCTGAGTTGTCATTCAAACTAACATCTTCTTAGGACCTTTGCCAATGAGCTTACGTCCCATTCAGCCTTCATGTTCTCAGCTGCCTACACCCACAGTCAGCCTCCTGTTTCTACTCCATGAGTCTTCTGTGGTCTTTGGCCGATGAAAGCTGGTCACTGTACATGTGGATCTCCTAGTGTCACACCTTGAGAGTAACATTTTGTGTGTGTGTATGTCACAAGAAGTATATGCAAGATGGCATTTTTTCACTGTGACCTCATGATATCCCATCCATTAGAAGCAACTGTTGGGAGCCGTCAGTGGGTGCAGAGTGATCCAAGGCTCGGCCCCTTCCCACATGGGCTTGCTCCATTGCAGCTCTGCGCATACATCTCACAATTCAAGGTAAGTGCAACAGCCCAGTGAAAATCAATGTTTTTCTCAATGATATGATTTTTGAAAGAGATTGTGGCTGGAATCTGCTCCTCCCTTTATCCAGCTCCCACCTGGATGCTGAAAGACTGAAGATAAAGGAATGTACTCAGATGGCACAAAAGTCACCCAAAGCTGTTAGGCCACGACTTCACAATTGTCTCCACTGACATCCCTCCGTGCTGACTTTAATCAGGACATGGGGTTAGAGGTCTCAAGCATTTCCCAGCTTTTACCTGGCACAAGTCATACATTCTGTTGTCTTCCTCATAGACTGCTTCCCTTTTCCCATGGCTCTTGGTGTCCGTACACGTATGTAGTATTTCTTCCCTGTTTCTCTTCTGCAGGAGGCAAAGCTACACCTTTTCTCTTCACTGCCCAGCAGCAAGAGACAAGACAGAGATAAAGAGCAGCTTCACACACCGCACTGAAGCCTTGAGGGGTGAGCCTCCATCAGATCTGGGTTTAAAGACCTGGGCCTGAATTCACCCTGTCATTTCAGACAAGTTGCTCAAACATTTGGAGCTTGATTTCCTCATCAATGAAACATAAATAGTTCTCGTAACAGACATTGTAAATATTCCATCCATATCCTCTGGACAGCCCAAGAGTCATCTCAGACATGTGTCTGACTCCCTGTGTTTCTCGGTGAAAGGACGGTATGGATGCGGAGCTGCTCAGTCTTTAGACAGAGCAAGCTGAGAGTGCCCAAGAGTTAATTCATCAAGAGAGCAAATCTCAGAAAACGAGAGAGGTTTGCCGGTGGCTGGATGCCTCAGCTTACTTGCTGGTGACAGCTCTCAGCAGGCACCCCATACAATCCAGCCCCAGGAGTCATGGTGATAACCCCCTCTGTGCAGCAGGATTTATTGGCTTTTCATCCTTTCTTGCCTTTCTTCCCCATTTGCTTAGAGTATTCCTTGGGGTCCCCTCCCACATCACCCACTATGCTTAAATCCCTATCTCAGGATCTGCACTGGGTTAGTACTACATGACGGAAAAACATGAACTGTGTTTTGCCCTCATGTAGTAATAGAGGGAAAAACACAGTTCATGGTGATAACATAAACAGAGCATCTACAAAGTGTGGAATACAGAGCTTGGTGCAGAAGAGAACTTTAATAAATAGAACACCCCTTCATCCCGATGTGACTGAAACACCAGGGGTTTGATCTAGGTTCTATGCTCACTACAAAGAAAACCAATGAGATGATGAGTATTGCCAATAAAAAGAACACATGGACACAGGGAGGGGAACATCACACACTGAGGTCTGTGGGTGGGAACTAGGAGAGGGACAGTGCGGGGTGGGGAGTTGGGGAGGGATAACATGGGGAGAAATGTCAGATATACCAGATATAGGTGATGGGGAAGAAGGCAGTAAACCACATTGCCATGTACTTACCTATGCAACAATCCTGCATGTTCACATGTACCCCAAAATCTAAAACGCAATTATGTGTGTGTGTGTGTGTGTGTGTAAAGAGGCTTTAATCAGGTGCTGCAGCTGAGGAGATAGGAGCTCAGTCTCAAATCCATCTCCATGAACCGCTAAACTAGAGGTTTATACAGCAGGAAAGAAATGTGACAATGCATAAGAACTAGGGAGGGCAAGGAAGCAGCCATGACGACAGAGGAGCCCCACATCTCACTGCCGGGTGTGGTGATCCAGTGAGTTTTACTCCTTGGACACCTTCTTTTGAGAGTCCTGAAGGCAGTTTCCTGAGGAAGGAATTCAGATAACACTAATGTAAGTTTCAAGCTTTAAGATCAGAAGGTCCATTTCCCTGTTTATCAAAAAAACAAACAAACAAAAAAACTGTCTATGGGACTATTGGGTCAGTTTCACCTACCCACAGGTGTCATGTGGTAGACACTCCCTCTTCCCTGCCAGAGTCTAAAACCACGTAAAAAGACAAATGGGTCAATATATGGAGATAAAAATTGAGCTCTTTTATCTGTTAGAGAAGCAGTAAACATGGTTTGGGTCTATAGACAGAATTTGTTTTCAAAACCAGAAACCTCAAATTAGAACCACTTACACACCTTGTCATATGCAGCACCGAATCACGGAAGGTAGTGGACCCAAGTGCAGACTAATGCAGGAGAAAGAGAGGGGCCAAAGGTATGTCTTCCTGGGTCTTCTTCCTCAGCACATCGTGGGTGGGGGAGTCAGGTTTCTCACTAGAGCAGCAGATTGTTAATAACAAGGGGGAAGCTTACGGTAAACCCTGTGGGGCCGCACTAGGGTACAAGGAATTGGTATAAATGCATGTTTATTTTAATGGTGAGTCAATGCATGTATAAATAAATGATAATAGCTAGGTGAAGAGATAATAGCTAGGTAGATATAGATAGATAATTAAACCATGTCTACATGGCTTAGTATTTATATGCACATAAATATTTGTAGCTATGTCCACTGAGAGGGCCTAGGAACAGTGGCACCCCAGTAACCATAAGCACAGTCAGTGCCCATATTCGTTTTAAAATATCATTATCCAACAGAAGAAACCATGACTTTGCAGATAAATGATGGATTCTGGGCCAGGGCAGGAAAAACACAAGATGAGGTAAACCACCTAATAG
The DNA here is from genome assembly GCA_963574635.1 of Cheracebus regulus. Lineage (NCBI taxonomy): Eukaryota > Metazoa > Chordata > Mammalia > Primates > Pitheciidae > Cheracebus > Cheracebus regulus. Next base: position 26,533 of record CAUYQU010054386.1, read on the forward strand.
TGCCAGAAAATAATGAAGCACTTAAAAAGTAAATAAATAGAAGATGGGGCCATGCCAAAAAGACACAGGAGCCAATGTGAAAAGCTTCCCAATGGCCGTAGCAGAAGCAGTTTAAGCAACAGAAGAAATAACGATAATAATGTGTTAGATACCAAAGATTAAATTAAGCACCTGTGAGTCCACATGAACATAAATAAATAAAAATAAGGGACAAACATTCTTATAGAAGAATTCCAAATAATAAATATAAATGAATAAGAAGGAGAGAAAATGACCATTATAATACCATAGCGGTAATTGCTGCAGGCTAGACCCATGGAGAATCAAAATTAGTGGGTACAATTTTAAAGAGGAACAAAGTATTTGCATAGCCCCAAATATCCCCCTAATATGCATATATTACTTACTGGAGTGGTTTAAACATAAAATCTTGAATTCTTTGATGGCTGGACTTAGCGACTGTCTTCTAACTCAGTGTGAAATGGAGAAACAGTAAGAGCAGTGGAGAAATAGCCTGCCAGAAACTACCCTAACTGAGTGACAGAGGCCACCATTCCTGGAGCCCCAATGTGATGGGATGAGAAAGACACTTCGCCTCTGCGTCATTCTCTCCAGATAACCATAGCCCCAGTCTAATCATGATAAACCGTCAGGGAAATTCAGATTGAGGGACTCTCTACAACGTACCTGAGCAGAACTCTTCAAAAGTGTCAGAGTCCTGGGAAGCAAGGACGATGCGAGGGCGTCCATGGAGGACGAACGGTAAGAAGATGGGAAGCCCGAAGGCGCTGTGGGCTCCCACATGCGTCCTGCAGCCGAACAGCGACATCAGTGGAATGACTGGCAAAATCCAAAGTCCATAGTTCAGTTAGATTTAATATAAGAGCACTTACTGTAAAAGAGGAACACTTTAACATTCTTGCTTCCGGATCTGTGCGTGGAACCAGTTTGCCACGTTACGTCTTGTGTTACCAAACCTCCAGATCAGATTTGGAAATAAAAATAAATCCTACTAAAAAAGTTACATTAAAAATATGTATTGGTTTAACACCACATTTCTTAATGAGCTTCATATGCTAGATTCTAGGGTTAAAAATTATCACAGCATTGGCTTTGCACCAATGACAAGTTACATTAAAAATATATATTGGTTTAACACCACATATCTTAATGAGCTTCATCTGCTAGATTCTAGGATTAAAAATTATCACAGCATTGGCTTCGCACCAGTGAAATTTAGGAAATCAGTCAATGGCTGTTCCCTAAAGCAGGAATCCCAGGAGAGGGTCTGTTCCCTGAGCACAGTCGTTAGTACTGTCACAGACCATTGCCAAATCTCAGAAGCATCTAAAGAGATCCAGGGTGATCTGCTCTTCACTTCTTCCTTAACCCTGTGTGTAGCCAGTCTGGGTGTGCTTACTGCTAATGCTGCCTCAGTCTTGCCTGGGATATGAATCCAGACTGCACCTGAGTGATTCAAGGCCAAGCTACAGCAGTCTGTGCCCCAAGCCCACGACCATTTGGTGAAAGGACCCTCAGTTCCACATGCTGCCCATATAAAAATAGCTACCCATATTTGAACAAAGCTTCCCTAAACTGCAGTGACCTACCAAGGTCAAAATCACTTGTGCTCAGAAGTGTCAAAGTCCTGCTGAGCTGCAATGAAAGTCCAAACAGTGGAATGGTAAAACCTACTCAGGGATCCAACGACGGGCTACTGAACACCATCACAACCGAAAGTCCTGGGCCTTGCCCTCCCAGATTCTTCAATCAGCAGTTGTCATTTTCCTTAAAAGAGTCTATCCTGTCTTTGCATCTTTCTTGGTTCAATCAGAAGATGGAAACCACACAGTGGGTAAAACAGGAGTTTAATATAAAGAAGTATGAAACAATGATTTAAAAAGTAATTATATTTTAGTAGACTAGGAGGTTGTTGGCACAGCACATTATGTGGCACCCTAGGACAGGGGAAGAATACGGAATGTGAATAAACTTGGAAGAGATGCCGCATCTCAAGGCTGGGGCCTCCCTTGCCTTCTTGTAGAGGAATCTTTAAAGGTCAACCCTTCGTGGTTCACTGGAGAGGGTATGTTTACCACTGGGATACCCTTGCTCTGCCTGCCCAAGCAATACTGGTGCCCAACAGGGGCCTCACACTCTACACCCTTTCCCACCTCTCCACCTGGATGTCCTCTTTGGTCGATAGTCCTGTGTTCATACGCTCTTCCCATTCCAACATGCCATCATCCATGCATCTGGGGGAGCTTCAGAATTAGTTACATGCTATATGCATCCAGATCCACCTGCTGAATGCAAGTACCTTGCACATGCCACCCCTGCCTTCTTGATGAGCTTCAGTGTGAAGTTCTAAATTCACAAGCCTCTAGACTCCTGGTGCTTGCTGTCCACACTCTGCCCTTGAAGGGATGTATCACCTTTGCTAATGCTGGCATGCAAAATGTCCTGCCACTGTCCACACTGAGACAATGGAAATATTGTTGCACTGTTTTATTTTATGTGATTAATAAAGGACAGCTATTCCAGCAATTCTTTTATTTTTTCAACAAAGAGTATCTTCTACAAATTGTTCTGTTGCCTGAACTAGAAAATTATTTGTACCAAAATAATAAATATAATACAACACAGCAAATCAGCCCCAGCAAGAGATCACCCATGTTGAAAGAGAACTACCGTAGTGTTCAGAATACAGGATCCCTGCAGTAGCGCAGCGGAAGAGGAATTTTGCCCTTGTCCGCACGTTCCTTCTGGACCGTCTCACTGCCCTCTCAACTCAGCCCCCTTCACTCTCACTGCCGTTCTCTCACTATTGTTAGTACTTTGCTGACTCCCTGCTTCCCTCACTGAAAGTGGAATTTCCTTTTGTTATTGATAGAGGTTCATGGTTGTATCTCTGTACCGCATTTCCTTTATTTTTTTTTAAGTGACATCAATTAGTTTCTAAACTGTATAATCTCTACTGTCTGAGTCTCTCTAATATTTCATTTAATATTTATGAAAGCCCTATCGAGTCTGCTTTATCTCCTTTTTACAGATGTGTGGCTGAGACCGAGCGGAGTAAAACATTAATTCTTTATCTTAGTGTGCTCACTGGTTCATAAAGATAGTAACGTTTTGTCTTTCATGTCTGCTTTAAATATTTTCCCTAGTTTGGTTTGCACTTTAATTATTTTTACCAACAGAAACTTTATGTCTGTATGTTGTCAAATCTGTCAGTTCTTTCTTTTGTGATTGTTCTCCTGTTATCTTTAAATTGAGAAAGTCCTTCTCTCTTTAGAGATTGGATACATATTTTTCTCTTTTTATTTATGCTTCCTTTTTATTTTATTTTAAGCTTATGCACTTTTAAGCATACACACGTAATTACTTTGGTAGGTGATATGATGTAATCCTAATAAATTCATTTTCACAAACAGCCAATTTCCCAAATAAAATTGATTTAAAAATACCTTTTTACACCATTAATTATGTTTCTTTTACTATATTCATTCTCCAATGTATAACAGAGTTTATTTCTCAGTTTCCTGCTCTGTTTCTGTATTCTAATTATCTAGATTTATGCCAGTACCACATGGCTTTCATTATAACAAGAAATACTAATACTTCCTTATTATTTTTTTCATTAGATCTGGACACTTTTCATCTTCAGGTTTTAAAGTAGTATGTCAGTTTTGTGGATTGAAACTAAGTGACGTGAATATATCTTTTATAACTAAATTATGTTGTATAAATAAATACTCTTCAAAGAAAGAAAAAAACACTTAATTGAAGTTCATTCATCCAGAGATTATGCACCCTGCTGGGGCGGAGCTCTCTCATCAGCCTCAGGTGCGGTCCCGGCATTGGCTGGTCTGCACGTGCTCAAACTGGCTTAGTGTCACCCCACGGTCAGGTCCTTCCTGGCCGTAGCTATAGGGTGCTGCTGCAGACTCCTTATTCAGAAGCAGGCCTGAGCATATGGATACCCAGATGCCCCACCTTCCCATTCTTCCTTCCCAGTTCATAAAGTCACCTGTGAGGTGGGTTTGCTATGCCATTTAAGAACATCCACTGCAGATACAAGGAACAATTAAATCCACTGGGATGATAAACCCCATTCATCTGCTATCTGTAGCAAATAAGTGAGCACCTAGCTTATGAGACACGCTTTGTTTCCATTACACGCTAGACATAGACAAGTTAAGTACTGCCTAAGTGTGCTGAAAATAGATGGAAAGGGGAATGAGCAGACCAGCTAAGTAACAAATGTTCCAGGGCACACACGATTTATGGAAGTCCTTGCCTCCATAAACTGGCCACCGATTGGTGATACTTGCGTTGGTCCTCAGTGTTCCCTGCTTGAGATAAGCATGTAAAAGTGACAGGTGCTCTGCGGGTTTGGGGGAGGTACAGCTATAGCCAGACGTTCTTGTTATTCTTTCTAATAGAATAAGGGTGTGCTGGATCTGTATGCTGAGCCTCTCCACTCTAGTTTTGGAAGCACCACACCTGTGCACGGGGAAGGCAACGTAGAGAGAAATGCGGCGCAGTAGGCACCAAGGAACAGATACATACACACACGCATGCAATTCTATCCGTTTACATGAGGACTCCCTGACACTGATAGCTACTTGCCTTTACACACTAAGTAATAACATATCCAGGAGTTAGTCAGTGGTTCAGCTGTCCCTAAGAGGGATGGCAGTGCGGGCAACAGGACTTTGCCTCCTGCTGACTCCTCTCTTCATGGGTTGACCTTCCTCCTCTCTGTTCCTCTGCCCCTTGCTGTGTGCTGTAATCGGGCCCAGTAAGCTGAAGGCTTGGAGGTGGCCTCTGAGCCTTGTCTCTGCCTGTCTCCTGGGAAGGCTTGCCTGGTGCTCTGCCTGGAGGTCATTCCCGTGCCCTTCCACTGCCCATCTTCCGACTGCTCAGCTCTCTCAGAATTTTTCCTCTTCACTTTGTCTTCCTTATCACCAAAAATGTTTCCTCTTTTTTCACTAAAATCCATGCATTTCTTTCTGATTAACAGCCACGTCCTCTTCCATTTGTGATATTTAGCACTGCTCTTTAGACCCTACAGACCTTGGACTTGATTTGTTACGTAAACTGTACGTCAGTCATTTTACACACACATGCATGCATGCACATGCATACACACAACAGTTGAACATTTTATCAGCATAAGTCAGGAATTAATATAAGTCAGGAAGACTTAAGCCACTGAAAAATAGTTTAAACCGGGACTTAACCACCTTTTTACTTTCCCTAATGGCTAATGAGGTTTTAGTAATTTAAACTTATTCAAGGATAAATGCTTTAAAATGACTACCGTGATGACCTTCTTGCAACCATAAATGCTTTAAAATTAGTTTCAGTGCTTCAGTAATTGTGAACTCTGTTCACTGACATCTCTTTTGCTCAGTCATCACCATGAGACGGCAAACCTCCTAGGGGTATATCTGCAAAACAGAAGTGTTCCTCTCTTTCAATTTCCTGTGTTTATTTGTTGCAAATAGCCAATTTAAGTAGAACTACGTGGAGCCACCAAGACTCTGTGAGAATACTTACAAAGACAGATCTGCAAATCAGAGCCATGCCAATAATTTTAAATTGTCCTAAGCAATAATTCCTAATATTTACTTTGCCAAATCTCCCTGAGATATAACTTTATAAGGTGCATTCAGAAAGATAAAAAATGCATTTTAGTTGCTCTGTGTGAGAAACAGAAGTTAATACCATATGCACACATAGAATGACAGTGAATCAAGGGGTTAAATAGATGATTGTTGAATTAAGAAATAAACTGTGATTATATTATGATCTTATAATTTTACTTTTGCTATAAGGACTGCTGTAATTATAGATATTGACAATGAAGTTGCTACCACTTATGCTATAATTGCAGGAGTGAATATAAAATTCCTGATCCTCTGACTGAAATATTGTATTTCAGGATGTTCAGTGATGTCACAAAGTGTCCGGTTCATTCATTCAAGCTGCACCTCTCTGGCAGACATTCTACTACTCGGAAAGTCAGAAATTGTCTCACATTCAGAGAGCCTGCAGTCCCCAGGCAAGTGCTATAAAAATAAACCTTTGCCACATTTTTTTCTAATACAGTAAATACTTGTTCAATGTAAAAAGGCAGTCAAAATGTGCACTTCTATATAGACAAACTAGTAAGAACCTCCAAGAACTGATTATCTAAAGAAAATACCCTTACATAGTTGGTGAAGATAGCATCAGGTAAATACAACTTTTATTCATTAATCAAATGAATAATTTTGTTTCCATTACATATATGTCAGATCCTGTGCTGGGGGTGATGACAAAATGATGAATAATATGAGATATGAGACTTCCCCCTTAGGATGTTTACAATCTAGAAGAGCTGACAGATGTAAAGTGACAACTGTGTTACGAGCTCTGATGATCATACATCAGTGATCTATGAAAGTACTTAAGCTGGGGCTTTGATGTATTCTAAGCAGTAAGCTATTTATTTATTTACTTACTTACTTTTACTTTCTTTTTGCAAGTGACAGTTGACTGGAATCTGAAGGGTGAAGAAGTCGGTTCTGGACTGGGCGATGTGAGAGGAAAGGATAGTAGGGCCGTACGTAGGAGAAAGGTGAGCTGTTGAAATGTTGATTGAAAGAGGAGTTATATTCTGAGACAAGTCTGAAGTGCTGGAGAGGGGCCAGACCACACAGACAATTTCAGATTATTGCAAGTATTCTCTTTGTTATTCTAAAAAGAACTTATTGGTGCATTGTAATGAGGTGGATGACAAGAGCGGATAGTTTTACACTTTGAGCATGGGTTGGTAAAAACAAGGATGAAAGACATGATGACAAGTTTAATTATTATGGATGATTTATTTGCAAATCAGTATCATAGCAAAAGGCTGTGTGCTGAAAATTGCCCTTGTACTGAGTAAAACATTGTAGATACCTTTGCTTGTGACAGCATACTGTTCTATACTCCTCACCGCCTCACAATGTTTGCTGTGTGAATGTACCTTGCATTTCAAAAGTACCAGATTTTCATGTCTTTTTTAGTATTTTAATAATGCTGCTAATAATATCCTTTAAGCTATGTATTTGAATATGCATTCAAATACTGAATATGCAAAATATTGAAATATTGGATAGCATGAATATGCATGCATTCAAACATATATACTGTATATACTATATACATATATAGTAAAATACGCTATTTTACTTCTAAGAAGTAAGTTTATAGAAATACTGGATTAAAGATAGGCCCATTTTAGAAATTCACAGATAATGTCAAACTCGCCTACAAAATGTTGTACCAGTATGGGTTTCCCGACACCTACAATTAAACAGTCTTGGAGTCACATCACCCTTGTATGGAAGATTTCTGGATCCTCCCAGCCAGTGCTGTGTGTTATCTTTTCACGACCATGCTCTGCACCTTATAATTACAGGGAAATACCTTTTGGCTGGCATTTTAAATGCCCACATTTTATTTCCAGACTCCGTATTCTTTGTTTAACATATATATTACTCACTTACTTTCATTACTCTTATTATGTCCATTTTACAGATAAGAAAACTTATTGACACAGCAGTTAAGAAACTTTCCCTAAGTTATACAGCTAGTAATAATGCAGAAGGCTTTAAGTCACTACGACACGGCATTTTGTCTTTAGAAAAGGTGTTTTATAAAATTCAAAATTGATCTGTCATTCCAAAAAAATCTCTTAGTACACTAAAAGTAAATCATAACTCATGAATGAAATAAACATTGTGCAATAATTCAAACATATTTTATTATGGTATGGCACAATTGCCCCATTAAAATGAAGGATGAGAAAAGTTTTGATGTTGACTACTTTATAATGTTCTTAAATGATTTTTTATTTTTTAATGAAATGAGAAAGTTAATTTAGAAAGGATAACTCTCATAGATTAGGAAATAGAATACTTCTCTGGTAATTTGGTTCACAATAGTGAAGGCACCCCTGAATGCCAGCTCTGGGTAGCGCACTGGAGCGTCAGGGATGAGAGATAGCTGTGTGATTAGCCCCTCTTGCTTCTTAGAATCTCTTGGTAAAGACCAGTCATTAAACAGTCCCTGACTTTCAGGCTTGCTTTTTGCTATGTTAGGGAAAGTTCATGGGTTAGTGTGAGGGTGAGGACAAAGGGACAGAGAGCCAGGGGCCTGACAGCCAGCAAAAGGCACAGGGATGTGTGTACCCGGAGACACAATGGCAGCAATACGGTCACATAAGTGAAACTGTGCTTTTAAAGATTCTACCACAAATAAGAAGATGATGGCAGCTAGACTTGAGGTCTGCAGACTAGAATGGCAGCAATGAAGAGAAAGAATAGCCAATCAGAGGAATACTTAATCTGTGACTGTTGAGCTGTGGAAGAGGAAAGAGGGGGGCGTATGACAGGACCATCCCTTGGAATGGGAAACGTCAAATGAAGAGCAAGTTGAGAAGGTGAAAAAAGATGATCAGTTTTCTTTGGAACTGGCTGAATCTGGAGCATGAAGGAGCTATCCAGTGGAAATATTTATGAAGCATTTGGAATATGGGCCTAAACTCAGAAAATTGTTTGTGTCAGTGACAGATTTCGTATTCAATGGTGTTTATCAGTAGAGGACCACAGAGTGGTCCTGCGCACGGCAGCCAGTGGGATTTTACAGATTGAGAGCAGGACCCAGGAGAGAACCTTGAGGAGCACACATCTTTGAGTAGGTTGAAGAGGAAATTGAAAAGGTGGCTGAGGAAAGAAAAAGAAAGACATCCACAGAGGTAGGCAAAACTAGGAGTGCAGAGTCCCCAAAAATAAAGGGAGCCTTTTCACAAAGGCTACAGTCAAGGATCTCACCTCCTGCTGAAATATCAGTGAGGTAGGGGCTGAAACTTTATCTACTGAAATTAGACACAAGCAGGGTGATGTTGACCCTGGAAACAGTGATTTTGGTGGTTGATGGAAAACAAGAAACATACTGAATTTGGGTTAACCATGAAAGTACATAAGGAAAAGAAAACTTTGAATGTAGAGAAGAATTACCTCAATTCAAATTGCCAAGGAGTAGATAGATATGAATAGAGGGAATAAGATGTAAGGAAAATCAGTATTTCTGTATTTTAAATAATATTGCTGAATATCCTTCACATTGTATATTTGATGAATGGTATATAGATACTTATGATGAAAAAAACAGATTATTTTATTAATAATATTAAGGCGCCAATAAAGACAAACTGTTGGAAATGCAGAAGAGAGTAGTAGTCTAGAATTCAAGGAGGACGAGGGCAAGGCGGCTACAGCGAAGGAAGGTATTGCATCAGTCCAGGCATCTTGCATAAGCAACTAGATAGCATCTTTTACTGAAACAGAAAAAATATTGCATGTCAGGTGTGTGCTAATTGTGACTTTCATTTTAGAAACTTCGAGATAAGGCAAGTGAGAGCGTTTAAGTCCAGAACTCAAAATGAGAAAGCACATTGGGGCATTTTTCAGAACGTTGAGAGTAATTAAACCACGGATTAGATAAAGTTACCTTATGTCAATGATACACAGATGAACAAATTGGTTCAGAACTGTCCAAAGCATTTTTATTTAATCCAATTGTGAAAAAAATGTGCTGGACACAGAGATATTAAGTTTACGTGTTGTGCTGGGCACAGGAAGCTTCACTGGGTTCTGAGGGAGGTGAGCAGAGAGGGTGCAGGTCAAGGTGGGGAGTTAGAATAAAAGCAGCCACTCAGTGGGGGCTTCCGCTACACTAGGACCCCCTCTTCTATGATTTACAACTATTGCTCATTCAATCTCCATAGCAACCCAAAGAAACAGACACGACTCTGACCATGATTTCAGAAAATGGAGTTAGAAAATGGAGTCACAGAAAATTGTTCAATGTCACATGGCTAAGTGTGGGGTGAAGGCAAGATTCAAACCCAGGCAGCCTGACGTGGGAGCCTAGACTCTGAAGTCCTGTGTGATATGGGGAAGGAGAGAGAAAAAAAAAATGGTGACTTCACCAGGAGCCCAGCTTGGCCAGTGTGATGCCCACATGAACAATTTATGACTCCCCATGACACCCCATGCTAGTCATGTTTTAAGACTTGCTACAATTATAAAAAACATCTTTTACAATGCTGGCATTCCTGCAAACAGAGAAATCCAAGAAATCCGAGTTTTATTTCACAAAGAGAGACTTACTTCAAATCCCACTGCTTGACAAGTCAAGATTCCCTATCTCTTTGTACAGAACATCAGGGAACACAATAGAAAAAGCTGTCACTGATCACAAAAAACAGAGCCTCATCATATTTAATCTTGTTTTGCATTTTTCTATTCAGTCAGTAAATGAATTCACTGTTTAACTTCCCAGCTTATAAACATTCTATTTCTTTCCAATTTCTTACTTATACAGAATGTGATTTATAACCCAGTATTACATAATATTTGAGAACTGTGGTGGTTTTATGCCATGTCAATCTAACCAGGCTGGAACTACATTTCCCAGGGACTCCCTTCCCTGTATGGTGCAGTCAGAGTTTGGCCATAACAGAAATGTGTAGGAGGTTTGAAAAGCAGAAGGAAAGCCACAGCCATTTCTCCTGTGCTCTGAAAATCGACGTCGGTGCACCCTCTGCTGTGGCTCAGGGCAGTCCTCTGATCTGCTGGCTCTCTTTGCAGCTCCTGCCCCTGCCCCGGGTTTCCTGTTTCAGCTTTCAAGAGACCCGGGACAGGCATTCTTTCTGCAACTCCTGCAAGCCACTTGAGTAACTGAGACTGGAAGTGGTAAGAGGCAGACGAGAATCTGGTTTATCCTCACAGATTCCAGGTCGTGCTCACCATCTCCTCCTTCATATTTGGACTTTCTTCCTGACTGCTGGCCCAAGAGTCACACAGCGACCTCAGGCCATAAAACGGTGCAGAGACAATTTTCCATAGACTTCTTCACCTGCTCCCACTATTACATAATGGCTAATCCTTTCACTTTATACCACGTGGAGTGGTTCAGCCTCCCTGATTGTACCCCAAATGCTGTAAGGGCCAACTGATTTAGTTCATACTTTTCCTTTCACTAAACACTCCTAACTTTTCTTAATGTATACTTATGTACATATTTAAAGCTTCCTCTTCTCAAAAAGAGAATGTGTAATAGCATGTTTCTTCAGTGGGGAGAAAATGTGTTAAAGAAAAGGGCTGAGTTCCACAGACCATCAACATTTAAGGACCAGGTAAAGAGGGAACACAGAGAAGGAAACTAAAGTGTAGGATTGAGTTTGAAAGAAAAATCAGGAGGTAGGACATCAAAGAAGACACAAATAAAAGGCATTTCAAATCAGAAGAACTTATGAATGCATCTCTTCACATATAGTGTGCATGCTGATTTTCATTTTGCTTTTACAGTGAAAGCTCGATAGCATAACACTTCTTCATAACACAAAATAATTTCCTTGTGCATAATATTAAATTCAATTAATCAGGATATATCTGACTTCTTAAAACTGGTTGCCTATTCTTTGTTTATGGATTATTTCTGATGCTTTAAAGCAGAGAATTCAGTAAATATTATTTAGCTTGCATTTTTGCATGCTGATATGTTTTTCTTAAGATAGTTTTCAAAGTAGAGTTTTTGTAAAAATGTAGATTATCATAGATACTGTCAGGTTTATGCCATAAAAGTATAGAGAGCCCCTGTAATCCCAGCACTTTGGGAGGCCAAGGCGGGTGGATCATGAGGTCAAGAGATCAAGATCACCCTGGCCAACATAGTGAAATCTCATCTCTACTAAAAATACAAAAATATTAGCTGGGCATGGTGGCATGCACCTGTAGTCCCAGCTACCCGGGAGGCTGAGGCAGGAGAATTGCTTGAACCCGGAGGGTGGAGGTTGCAGTGAGCCAAGATTGCGCCATTGCACTCCAGCCTGGCGCCTGGCGACAGAGCAAGACTCAACCTCAAACAAACAAACAAAAAAGCATAGAGAGCCCTCCAAAGTCACCAGCAACAGTGCTAGAAGAGATTTCTGGAAGGTGGACACGTGCCACCTGCTTTAGACAAAGGGGCCCAGGGAAGACACATTAGCTCCCTGTGCCTTCTCTGGGCACCTTTGTCTAAACCAAGCTCCCACAGTTCCAGGTGTTGGGAGCTTGGGTGAGAGTGAGTCCCTGGCCTGTGGGTGTAATTGGTGCAGATCTGCTTCTGCAAGGGTGCCCTGTGGGCTATCCACACGGTATGATCTGAACATGGAACTGGAGGGCCTGCGCCTGCTGCCAGATAGAGATTCTTAAAAACGGTGATCTGAGAACCTGAGCTAAAGTCAAGGTCAGTGTTACTTGAGTTGGGTCATTCTTCTCTCAAGCTGGAGGTGAACTCATAGGCTAAACTTTCTCAAGCTTTCATGCTAGGTGAATACAGGTCTATGAGATAGAGATCCATGATTTTTATCTTTTACACTTTGTGGGATTCAAGCCATGAAGAACACTACAACTACTCAGTTGTAAACTCAGGGAAACCAGATAATCATGATGATAATAACAGTCATGATAAGTGATTATTGAAGGCTCTTCAGAAGCCAGGAAGAAGAGAATTCATTTCAACAATCAGAACACGTTGCAGTTTGTTCCCTGCCAATGGACACTTAGAAAGAAGCACCTGAATTAACAATAATGATAGCCAGATGCAGTGGCATATGCCTGTAAACCCAAAACTTTGGGAGGCTGAGGTGGGTGGATCTCGAACCCAGGGGTTTGAGACCAGCTCAGGCAACATGACAAAACCTTATCTCTACAAAAAGAGCACAAAAATTAGCCAGGCATGGTGATATGAACTTGTAGTCCCAGCTGCTCAGGAGGCTAAGGAGGGAGGACAGCTTGAGCCCGGGAGGCAAAGGTTGCAGTGAGCCTGCAATGCAGGTCGTATCACTGCATTGCAGCCTGGGGGAGACCCTGTCTCAAAAACAAAAACAAAAACAGTGAGAATGCTAATGATGATGACAACAAGGTGGATTCCAATGTAACATGCAAAACAAGACTTTCTGAGGCTTAATTAGGATTTTCAAACTAAAAATTCAAACAAAAAGAAACTCAAAATTTATAGATACATTTTAAAAAAGGATACTAATTTAAGCACCAAGTGTGCATATATGTATGTGTGCATATGTGTGTGTGTGTGTCTGTGTGTATATATATTTTTTGAGGGGGAAGCTTGTTGGTTGATTACATTTTCATCCTCCTTTGCATCTAGTATGCAGACATGGCCTATGCTGCACCAACCTGTTACATCAAGGAATATTTTAATTTTTGCTTTTTTTTTAAATTTTTTAGATAGAGTTTCACTCTTGTTGCCCAGGCTTGAGTGCAGTGTCATGATCTTGACTCACTGCCACTTCTGTCTCCCAGGTTCAGCTGATTTTCCTGCCTCAGCCTCCTGAGTAGCTGGGATTCCAGGCACGCGCCACCACACCTGGATAAATTTTTGTATTTTTAGTTGTGACGGGTTTTCATCATGTTGGCCAGCCTGGTCTCGAACTCCTGACCTCAGGTGATCCACCCGCCTCGGCATCCCAAAGTGCTGGGATTACAGGCGTAAGACACCATGCCCAGCCCCCAAGAACCATTTTGATTGAAATGTGAATAACATGAAGAAGAAGGCTCTGTGTGGAACTAGCTTTTTGGTGGTGGCAACTCTTACACTGGGATTAGTTCCAAGGTCAGCCTCTCACTGGAGAATGCTTATATCTGGTTTGAGAGCAACTGCAAATGAGATGATTTGCTGACATGTTGTGTCTAGCCACAGCAGATAGTGGTGCCTTCAATATACCTCTCTACATCTGGGCCAGTGCGTCTAAAAGCTTAAACTCAAGCCTTTTAATTCACTTTTTCTGCATTCTATAGTAATTCTGTTGTAGAATTAATACACCTAATATTCACTTCTAAAGCCTATGTCTGTTTACATTAACCTAAATAGATTCTATTAGTAATAACTAAAAACATGTTATAAATGAGAAAAAACCAATACTGAGTGCCATGTTACAAAAGAATGTCTGAGATGACAGAAAATGGAAAGTGTTAAAAGATTTGGAATAATAGTAACATCACGCAAAAGTGGCCAACATTTTTCAATGACACATACATTTATATGAAATTATTACATATTTATTTCAAAAAGCATGATAAACTCAGAAAACTACATAAACACATATGTAAACCTATGATACAAGATAATGATATAACAATTAAATTTGAAGACATTTTATTCATATTTTCATCTTTTTCAAGTCATACCTATTTCTATCCATTTCAATCCTAATATTTTATCATATGCATAGAATAACTGCATGTTTTCAATTGAGTCTTGATTAACACAAAATGACCACACAAATAAAAAAGAAAAAAATGTAGCATGCAGAAGACTAAAATTAATTTTTCAGCATGTAATATATTATCAATTGGCAAAAATCAATATGTACAGAGTGAAAATTTACCTGTCAAGTCTGTTGCATGAGCCATAAACTTCCTCCTTCAGAGGAAACCAATGATTCTGGTTCCTTGTCTGTCCTTCTAGGGATATACTAGGAAGACATGAGAAAAGGGACTTATAGGTGTAAACATGCATTTGAGGGTTTTTTCCATTTTTAAAATAAGTAAGTACAAATAAAATTAAAAATGATACAGCAATATAGATGAAATAGTTCCTTTTGCTATATATTGTTCATCATTCCAGCTCCATCCATAAAAGTTTTTTATTCTTTATTTTATTGTATGCCAATATATACACACATCACATATTTCATCAGCTTCCACGTGGTAACTATTTAGGAGAGAAAATGTTAAGTCTCTGGCAAGGTCAGGCACTACTATCCAGCTCCTTGGAGGACATCCAAAGGAGGGAGTATGCATTTAAATGTGTTAAGACGGTGGATCTTAAGTATTCTCATCACATGCAAAAAACACCAAAACACAAAATATTTTTTTTAAAAAAGGTGCAAAGAATCTTTTAGAGGTGATAGATCTGTCTCTTACCTTGATTATACTGATGGTTTCATGGGTGCTTACACATGTCCAAACTTGTTAAATTTTGTAACATTATATATGTGAAGCTTTTGTGTGTCAGTTACACTTCAGTAAAGTTATATTTTTAAAGGAGAATGATGTGGTTATTTTAAAGCCCGTGTGTTTAAGGCTGGATGCTACTCCTCTTCTGCTCAGAAGACTTCATTCTCTGAGCATCTGGGAAGGTTGTGAGTCACTCAAAAGAGTTCATAGCTCTTATCCATTCTGCTACGATGTGCTCTTACATGGGTCCAGTTAAGGTTGTTGAAAAGCCAACAGCCTGGTGAAATGGTATTCTTCCTTAGTAGATAGTTTATCTACAACCTTACATTTGGCAAAAGGTACTAACAGTTGGCAAACAGAAAATATAAAAGTAAAAATGTCCTATGGCTAACGTGGGGATCCACACAGGGCCTGGTCTTTGTTTGAAATAAATGCTTCTAGGTTTAGGAGCTTCTGATTTGATTATTCATTTATTCATTGACAAGCATTTATCTTTCACACTTTCGTCTCAAGTAACAGGTAATAAGACTAGAAAAAAGAATATATCATTGTCTCTTGTCTAAGATACTTAAAATTTAATGAGAAATATGCAATTGTTTAAAAACATGAAAAAGCATAACATCAAAGTGATGACACTCTAATATCCTAATGTGTGAATATTACTTTACAAGTCTGGGTCTAAGAAAGGTCACATTTGTTTCATTTTCTAAATCAAATTATGTCTCTCTGGTAAACACTTGACAAGATAGTGTGAGAAACTCACCCTTGTAATGTGCATCACTTAACAGAAAATGGGAAGCTCAGCCAATGCTGAGCCACATTCAGATATGGGTGGCTTCAATGTGTTTGAGAGACTTCTCTCCTAAGTGAGCATAGTGACCATTTTCCCTGCGAGTCCTGTCTCCTCCTCTGGGCGTCACACAAGGAGTTGAATAGTAGAGCCTAGACTGGCCAGAGACTTACATTTTCTCTCCTAAATAGTTGCCAGTAGGGACAAAAATCCCTTCCCTATACCCCTCCTTGACCCTGGTAACCTCCATTCTATTCTGTTATTGTAGGTTTGACTATTTTAGGTACCTCATATAAATGGAATCATGTAGTATTTGTGTTTTTGTGACAGGCTTATTTAACTTAGCAATGCCCTCCAGATTCATCCTTGTGGTTACAAATGTCAGGATTTCCTTCTTTTTTGAGGCTGAATATTTCTTGTATGTATACGATGTGTTTCCTTTTTCCAGTCATCTGTCAGTGGACATTCAGGTTGTTTCCATTACGTGTCTACTCTGAACAATGTTTCAGTGAACATGGTAGTGACGACACCTCTTTGAAATCCTGATTTCAATTATTTTGAATATATACTCAGAAGTGGAATTACTGCATCCCATAGTAGTTCAACTGTTACTTTTTTGAGGAAGCTCCATACTATTTTCCATAGTTACCACCATTTTGCATTTTCACCGATAGTGTAGAATGTCCATAATTTCTCTACATCCCTGTCCCAGTAGTTGTTTTATTCTTGGATATCTCATTGTGGTTTTGATTTGCATTTCTCTGATGATTAAAAATTTTGAGCATATTTTCATATACCAGTTGACCATTTATGTGTCTCATCTGGAGAAATGTCTATCCAATTTCTTTGCCCATTTTTTTCTAAGAAGGAGTCTCACGATGTAGCCCAAGCTGGAGCGCAATGGCACGATCTTGTCTCATTGCAACCTCTGCCTCCCAGGTTCAAGCGATTCTTCTGCCTCAGTCTCCCAAGTAGCTGGGACTACAGGCATATGCCACCATGCCTGGCTAATTTTTGTATTTTTGGTAGAGACGAGGTTTCACTATATTGGCCAGGCTGGACTCAAACTCCTGACCTTGTGATCTACCCACTTTGGCCTCCCAAAGTGCTGGGATTACAGGCATGAGCCACTGTGCCTGGACTCTTTGTCCATTTTTTAATCAGGTCATTTGCTGTTTTGCTATTGAGTTGTAGAGATTCCTTACATATTTTAGATATTAACCCCTTAGCAGATGTAAATTTTTTCTCCCATGTGGGAGGCTGCCTTTTTACTCTATTGATTGTTTCCTTTGCTGTGCAGAAGCTTATTTATTTATTTATTCATTCATTCGTTCATTCATTCATTCATTTTGAGACAGAGTATTGCTTTGTCGCCCAGGCTGGAGTGTGGCATGATCTTGGCTCGTTGCAACTTCCCTCCCAGGTTTAAGTGATTCTCCTGCCGCAGCCTCCTGAGTGGCTGGGATTACAAATATACAGCACCATGCCCAGCTAATTTTTGTGTTTTTAGTAGAGATGAGTTTCACCACATTGACCAGGCTGGTTTCAAACTCCTGGCTTCATGTGATCTACCTGCCTCTGCTTCCCAAAATGCTAGGATTATAGGGAAGAACCATGGTGCCCAGCCCAGAAGCTTTTTAGATTGACATAGTCCAACTTGTTTATTTTTGCTTCCATTGCCCATACTTTTGGGGACTTATTCAAGACACCATTTCCTGGACTAAGGTCAAGAAGACTTTCTCCTAGGTTTTCTTGTAGAAGGTATACAGTTTCAGGTCTTGCCTTTAAGTCTTTAATTAATTTTGAGTTTATAACTCTTCAACTGATTTTGAGTTTTGTGCATGCTGTATAATAGGAATCTCTACATTCTTTTGCATGTGGATATTCCATTTTCTCAACAACATTTGTTGAAGGGACTATCTTTTCCCCACTGTGCATTCTTAGCACTTTCGTGCAAGATCAGTTGACCTAATATATGTAGGTTTGCATTTTACCACAATATCTGAAATAGCTCTAAGTTGATCAAAATAAAATATGTCAGTCATTTGAAGAACAGTATTTTATAACAGATCACTTGAAGTATCCTTTGATTCAACAAGCCTCACTTGAAGTCCTCTTTGATCCTTGAAGTCTTAGTGACCTCCTGACTGACAATGAATGCAGCTGGACCTCTTCTGTTGCCAGGACACCTAAGGGCACACATGTCTATGTGGTCTATCAGGGCCTGAGTAAAGTGTTAATTAACTTGTTTGTTTCTCTCCCTGCACAGTTTTGATTGGCCAGTCTTTTTATGTGACATGAAGACTATTTCCCTTATAAGATCTACATATTAAAAATAATCATGAGTATAAAAAATGGCTCATATGAAAAATACAGACAATACCAATATTGGTAAAGATGAGAAGTCAGTGAGATCCTCAAACGTTGTTGATGGGAATTTAAAATGTAGTAGCCAGAGTGAAAAGTTGTTGGGAATATCTACTAACACTGAATATATGCATATTGTATAACCCAACAAAATGTGTCTTAAAAACAGATTTAAAAAAAAAAGCAGCTACAGAAATCACTATTCATAGGCATTTATCATAATTCCACATTTGAAAGTATGCAATGTATGTTAATATAAAAAAATGAATAAACTGTAGTATGCTGAGTAACAGAATAATATTATTCTACAGCACTGAGACTCTAGAGACCAAAATTTTTCTATGCTTAACATTATGTGTAAATCTCATGAACATGAACTTGAGAAAGAGAAACCAGATGCCAAAAAGTACATACCTAAATATTTCATGTGCACACTCCTCTATATGTAATATTTCAATAAAACCATGTTTAAATATGTTGAAATGAGACATAGCTTCACAATTTTAAAATAGGATTGATTTAGCACTCAAAAGAGATAGAACTAAAGTACTTGTCATGAAGCTGTAATTTTAAAGCAATTTACATAAACTTGAAAAACTCAATTTTCATCTTAAAGACAGAGCGTGTTGAAGACCGTGAAAAGGAGCTGTGAAAACCTATAAGGATTGAAGCTTAGCCCCACAATCTTCTGGCTCCACAGACTGCAGGTGCTATAAGTAAGCCCAGAAGTACCTGAAGCTGTGACTGCAAGGAGAAAGATAACCAGCAGGTCCCTGGTTTTTGTGTTTTATAAAAGACTGTGCCCTTGAAATTTTCTGTCCAAAGTTTGATGACGTTCTAATTCAGAAATCTATGTATGTTTTTTGTGGGGGCTGAAGTAGGCTTTTCGGGCCAATCTAAAACTTTAATCGGCCCTACCCCAAATTTCACTGTTAATAGAGAGATGTTAAAATAGTAGTGATATAATTGTGATAATAAAATCAAATAGCAAATGGAAAGTGCGAAGTGCAGTACCTGGCTGCTGTCAAGGCTGAATCAATGTGGGATCCCTTTTCAAATTACCTGTTTGAAGTAGAAACCCAACTTTCCATGGGTCACATGGCAGCCTGCACTAAAGACTTCATTTTCTGTACATTTTTCTTTTCAAGAGGTTGGTGTGCCTAAGTATGCTAAGGTCTAGATAATGAGATGTAGATGAGACTGTTGGGGACAGCTTCCTCAAGATCACTTTACCAGACAGCAGGCTCACACCTCGGGCCCCGTTTCTCCTAGCCACTGCCTTCACCTGGTGCCAGGAACGTGGATTGATGGTTCCAGCTCTCCTCGCTAACAGTGACACAGAGATCAAGGGGGAGGTCGCTGGGATAGCAGGGCAGAAAGCGGGAGGGAGTCTGTGTGCCCACAACAATGCTTCACACCTCCAGGCCCAGGGGAACTTTCTTGATTTCATTTTCTCAGCCACCATTTCACCCTTGCCTTCTGCTCTAAAGAGTCTGAAAAACTGGACACCACACCTTTGCAGAATCCCTTTTAGACAAGGTCTAAATGTGATTTTGTTTCTGATAATTAAAGGCACTAGGACACTGTTTGAAAGTGAGGCACGGGCCTTCCTGTGGCTCCTGCCTGTGATAACTGGCTAACCGGGCCTTGTATTTGGGAGCAGGTTCCTGTGTTCATTTCTAGCTTCCGGAGGGTCAAGAAGCTGTTGTGAGCATGCCCACAACATGGCCAGTTTCTTGCTCTGCCATCCTTGCCCTGGGATCACCACTTTGGGAGGGAAGTCTCCAGCTCCCGTCTGTTCTGAGGCTGCCGGGGCCAGAGCAGCTCTGCGGTGGCGTCAGAGGCAGGAGCTCTCCCAGGCCTTCAGCTCCTCCACTGACCTGATGGGAACCAAAACCCCTGAATAAAACCTTTGCTGATTTAGAATGGGTGTTCTTTTCTGAACTGAACCGTGGCTAAGAGAGAATTTGTTTGATGTGGGCGATAAATAAACTTTCATTTTATTTGGGCCACTGTTATTTTCAGCTTTCTGTCCCTTGAAGCCAAATATAATTCTAACTCATAAATCAAGAGATCACTAACCTGGAAAATGATTTTGCAAGTCTGAAAGATGAATTTTGCAAAGTAGACCTTTAGTTTTCTATACATGGGCTCTCTTTTTTTAATCCAAGTATATAGGTGGAAGTTCAATTCAATAACTTCAATAGAATATTTGTGAGTTGGTAGTAATTTAACTTTGCATAACTTCACAGGCAACCTTGAAAATGGCCCATACAAAAACTCTCATTTTTTTCTTAATTTAGATTTAACTAACACAATCTGTGATTATATTTCTGTAATCTCTAATATGCTTAATTCAGAATAAATCAACGTTTTTCAAACTTTATTGACTCTAAAAACTATTCTGGAATAGAATTTTTGAAAGCATTTTCCATTTGAGTCTATGCCAGGGTTATTGTAATTTCCATCTAAATATCTCGACATTCTGTCCTCTGTAAGATTTGTCAAACAAATTTATACAGCTGCTTTAATCAGATAACTAAGGTAATTATGCAGGTCGTGGATAATTGGACATTTTGAGCTTTGATGCGCTAGTTTGCTTTTTTGCTTGCTACAGACTGAACTTCCAAATTCTGGCTAAACATCACATCATTGTGTGATGCAAGTCAAAAGACAAATCCAGGCAAAATCTAGAATAAGCAAATAGGTCTCATCTGCTGAAAGGCTACAGGGTGTGGGCTCTTCTTACAGTGGAAGAATGGAGAAGCTCATTTGGATGAACAATATACAAACTATTATATGCCTAGAATTTAAGTGCTTGACCACTCAGGGCAGAGATATTGTCGGGAGACTGTGCTTGTTTAAAGGACCTTTTAATTTACTTTTCTGTATGTGTGAATGTGCTTATCTTAATATTCTGTCTAATTTTAATATTCATTTCATAAACTTGGGGAAAAATGGAATTCTTTTTATTTCAATTTCTTTCAATATTCAGTAATTTAGAACTAGTTTGGTCATAAGGAAACTCCAGATGGGTGAATACTGAAATAACATTAAACCTGTTGGATATTTGTCATTTACTCATTAAAGTTAGAATTCGCAGAGGAGAAAATCGTGTGCCAGTTGGGGAATAGTTCAATAAAAATAAATCATTAAATAAAATATGACAGTAACTTTGCATACATAATTTGGTAATATAGTGTTTAACCTGTAAAACAGACTGCATATTAGTTTCTTCAAAGGAGAATAAGTTTAAATACTGCCTTATACAACACAAAATGTTTAAATATTTGTTCAACTGAATTTCTCTATGCTACCAATTCGAGGAAACTCATGTGATGAATGTGTGATTCTTACTCTCATATCAACATTTAAATGGAGAGTAAAGACTACTGGCTCTCTTCCCTTTTCTCAGGGTTTATCCTAAGTCAATAACAAGATGAGAAACAAGCACATACTCATTTTTCTGTCCTGTATATTTTCCCAATTGGGCACTAAGGCAAAAACAGAACCTGGAGTTTATATGATTAAAATCTTCATCTAGTAGTTCAATTTTACAAATTGGTTTTCTAGTACCTGGTCAAATATATTCTAACATGTGGAACATATTAATTTTCATAGTAGACTATTCTATTTGTTGCAATAGTCCCCAGAAATTGGTTACCTTTTGAATTTTATAAGTTCTTTAATTTTTTCAGATAATAAAAGTAATATTAAAATATGCAATTTGAGATAAAGTGGTTTACTATTACTAGCTGGCTTTATCAGTGGTAGCACTAGTTGTAGACACCATGTTAGAGGCTCATTGGCTCACTAAGCATATTATCATTTACCCCACTGCTACTCTGTGAGAACATGTCAGTGTATCCAGAATTACTCAACTATTAACTAACAGAAACAAAATTTGAACCCAATTTTAACTGGCACTCTTATTTATGTTTTTATCACAATGAACAGTATGGTTTCTTCAATTAATAAAATGTCTCACACGAATCTTGATATAGTATATCAACAGTATCTTATATAATTAAATGAATAAAACCTCTTTAAGAAAAATAAAAAACAAAAGTAAAAAAAACTAAAACCTAATAAAATTGGAATAAATGATCATGAGATATTATTGTATATATTAAGCTATATACAATTTTACATAAATATAAAATGTTATAAAATAAATATTTATAATAGTAAGTATATATTTTGCACAGATATTTATAAAAGAGATTGCAAAAGATATTCATAAAGGAGATTATTTGGTATGTTTTTATGTAATATCCCTGAGCCTGGTATCAAGTTGATGGTAGCATGGACATATTTTGTAAACTCCTTTTTCTACATTCTTAAAAATAAATTTAAGTATTATAATTACCTGTTCTTTCACACTCCTGATAAATTACAAATATTTTATGTATTCTGTGACAATTGGATTGTCTAGATTTTCAGTCTCTCTGAGGTAAGACTCGATAATTTATAATCCAGAAAATCAGTCATCTTATCAATTTCCAATGCATTAGTCTAGAATTAAGCAAAAACTCTGTAATACTCCTGTTAATTCTCCTAGTACATTTGGTTATTTTCACATACAATTTCTTATTTTGTATATTATTCTTTGCTTCCTCTTTCTTGATTAGGTTAGCTGAGAGAATAGCTATTTATTTTCCTCAAAGAAACAGTTCTTAATTTATTGGTTGCACTTTTTCCTGTTTTCTTGTAGATTTATTTTTGTGGCCTTATTGCTTACTGTTGCTTCCTTTGCATATATTATGTTGTTCTATCTATTTGAATTGAACTATTGGATTGATTTCTTCTTACTCTTTCTTGTATTAATTTGTGCCTTTTGTTTAAGAACTGAGAACAGAATACCCAAATGCTATTATATGTGATATGTTATGTAGTATCCCTAGAAGAGAGGAAGAGATTTATGATTGTCGATATGCTCAGCAACTTAGATATGTATAATTCCCTTTATTCAAATGTTGCCTGATTTCAGAAAAAAATTTTCCAATGGTAAGATGATCACCCTAGACTGTTTACACATCCAGTTTCATTGCAATGTGCTGAGTAGTAACTTTTGTTCCAGAATGTATTGATATGACATCTTTGGTCTAGTCTTTCAATATTCCATGAACACATGGACTCAGTATCAGCCTCTAATATTCTTTGCAATCAGATCAACTTGGTTGCAAACATAAAATTTCCACAGAATTTTTTTCCTTTGGAAAATGTATTTTGTTTTTGTTTGTTTGTTTTTTCGAGATGGGGTTTCCCTCTATCACTTAGGCTGAAGTGGAATGGTATGATCTCAGCTCACTGCCACCAGGTCAAGTTAGTGTCCCAGGTTCAAGCAATCCTCCCACCACAGTCCCCAGAGTAGCTGAAATTACAGGCCTAAACCACCATGCCTAGCTAAATTTTTGTATTTTTAGTAGATATGGGGTTTCAACATTTTGGCCAGGCTGGTCTCAAACTCCTGAACTTCTGACCTTAAGTGATCTACCCACAATGGCCTCCCAAAGTGCTGGGATTACAGGCATGAGCCACTGTCAAATGTATTTTGACTTTACTGTTTGTAAACACTTGTTTTCATTTTTCTCCTTTGAAGGAAAAGAGTATCATTCTGTATAAAATACACTTTGAAAGCACATTGACTTTTATACAATTTATAAGAGAGAGTAGTCAGGGAAAAGAAGTAGAGCAAGAAAAGGTAAAAGAGGAACACAGGGAAGAGAAGGAGAGAAAAGGAAATGGACAAGTAACTAACCTGGGAGGTGGCCCAGGGATGGATGGGAGCTAGAAAGGGGCTGTGTTCAGCATACAAACAAAAGTACACTGCTGTGAATTTTAATGGTGTTCTACATTTTTAAGTTCAGTTTATCAAACAAGGTTATCTGTAATTGGCACAAAATAACAGTAATGCAGAAACCTATATGCTCCCAGAGAGGATGTTAGGCATGAAACTGGCCAGGTAATTTCCTAGTAAATGCATGTGACAGCTAATATATGTTAAGAGGAAGTTAAAGAAATATTGAAAAGTTGTGTGAGTTAGCTGCTTTGACAGCTTCGAACCTGATTCCATAAAATGACTAAACAGTGAGATTGACAGTATCATTTCAGTCTTGGGAAGTGTGTGTGGTCTGGAAAATCTGCAGAAGGGAGCAATTTGCATATATACAGTATTTATTGATGTGAATTGTATTAACTTGTATTTGCAAAAGTAAAATATGTCTTTCATCAAGAAAGTAGCCACTAGGTCAGGTAGCTACAAATGGTGCCAGATAATACCTGGAGAATTTCAGCTTACCAGTTGCAGCATTTTAATTTCACAAAGAATAAAAACATTATGTAGATTTATTAGAAATAGGTAACATCAGCGAGATGTTACACTGACATTCAATAAACCCTTCAGGTATACCTGCCTGGGTGGAAACACGCAATGTGCCTTCTTAATCTTCTTGCTGCTGCCCACCTCAAAGCCAGCTGCTTGCTGTTCTCAGTCCCTGCTCAGTCACTGACTCTACTGGGAACACGATTCTGATCAGCCCCTGGACCGAGAGCGTCCTCTCCTGGGCCGCTGCTGTGCATGGCTGCAGAGGTGGGAGCCAGCTGCACCAGCTTAGTGTCTGGCCCTTCCCACTGCTTCCAGATCAGATGATGCACCTCCTCACAGGTGGGGATGAAGGAGAGGCTGGCTTGTCGAGAAACTGTCAAGCTGGTCAAATGTCACAGTCTGGAAAGCAGAAACTTAACTCCAATGGGACAAAGATGGGACAGTGTAAGATCAGATAGGGGAGGGAGCATGTCGGGCAGGTTCACACTCTAGCCTTTCCCCAGGTACGGTTTCTCTGCATGGTCCTTTTAGGGATGATGTCCTGCAGGATTGAGAGGCCACACTAGGTGACCAGCGGGCTCTGTGTCTCACCAGAAGCTATGGTCAGCCTGCTCATGGATCATGTTGTATGCTTTCCACTATCTTCTTTATTATTTCCCTTTCTCTCATTCTCAGATCCTAGGACTGTGGCTTTTAATTGTTTCCAATCCATACCTTGGGCTCTGTTTTCTATGAGACTTAGGCTAAGACAACTGCTAATTGCATAGAACATAGCAATTGTAGGGTCAATCATTTCTATCCGAATTACTCCAACCTTCTCTAGACAAATGGAAATGAGGGGGAATGTAAACTGGAATTAGAATGAAGAAGACACTTGTGTGTCTTCAATTATGGTGATTAGATTATGATGATGTGTGGGCGGGGCTTGGAGCGTATTTAAAAATAATAGGAGGCCGAGGTGGACAGATCACGAGGTCAAGAGATTGAGATCATCCTGGCCAACATGGTGAAACCCCGTCTCTACTAAAAATACAAAAATTAGCTGGGCGTAGTGGCATGTGCCTGTAATATCAGCTGCTCAGGAGGCTGAGATAGGAGAATTGCATGAATCCGGGAGGAGGAGGTTGCAGTGAGCCGAGATCGCACCACTGCACTCCAGCCTGGCACCTGGCAACAGAGTGAGACTCTGTCTCAAATAATAATAATAATAATAATAATAATAATAATAATAATAATAGGAGAAGGACTGCACTTGAAGGGAGCAATCAAAATTCACCTCAAATTAGAGATTCACAAATAAAAAATAAGGCCTAAATAATAATTTGGACAATGGCCACTTTACAATATTGGATGCCTGGACAATCATTCATGTAATATCTAATATACATTTTTTTCTGTAAGACACACTATTTCTTTTCTTAATTTAAAATTAGGGTCTTTATTTTGAGTTAGGATTACACGTTGGAACTGTTCCCAGTTCTTCTTTTCAATTTAGCACTCTAATTTTGCCTAGTGTTCAAAGTAGTTACTACTGTAACCTCAACAATATGCCAGATTTGAATTTACTATATACAGTTTATATAGCAAGATGAGGCAAATGCAATGGTAAAAGGATAGGTCTGCATGTTGTTGGTTAACACTTCTCCAAAAATCAGGTTATTCCAATGAAATCTGGATTCTTTATATAAGGCATTTAAAAAAAATAAATGCAAAAATACTTAAAAAAAATAAAATTAAAATCAGTGAATGTTGTCAAAAACAGCAGCAAAAAAATATTTCTTGATTTGCTCAATTCTGTGTCCAATGAAAGATAGTGCCAAGATCAAAGCTACACTTCAGTGACTAAAACAGCTCTTGGTATAAGTAGTATTAATAGCTGATTCCATACAAAGGCTAAATATATGATTGCTTATCTTTTATTTTCTGAAAGAAACTGAGAAGTAGGAGTGGGGTTTGAGATGTGATCTAAGCAATGAAATTATGTGATAGAAATATATTTTTTGACATTAAAAATTTTTAGAATGCAATGCAAATCAAATCTGTTTTGCAATCTAAAACACATGGACACAGGAAGGGGAGCATCACACACTGGGGTCTGTAGGGGAGAACTAGGGGAAGGCCAGCGGGTGGTGGGAAGTTGGGGAGGGATAACATGGGGATATAGGTGATGGGGAGGAAGGCAGCAAACCACATTGCCATGTATGTACCTATGCAACAATCCTGCATATTCTTCACATGTACCCCCAAACCTAAAACGCAATAAAATATTTTCTAAAAAACTGTGCCAAAATAATCGGGAAGGCAGAAATATATATCTTTCTCTATATATTTTAATCCTTTATTCATACCTGTAGTTTCTAAGTCTTATATATCGAATAGATTCCACTTGTGTCATGGAATATTTTGATATCTTTAAGTGTGTCCCACAGGCATATAGCTCTTCCTCTGCTCAGCACTAGTGGCGGCATTGAAGTCCTCAATAGCAATGAGATCTGTAATGGAGTATGCATAATAAACTTTAAATGATCATAGAAATGAAGCAATGTATTCAAACATCCCCACACAAATCAGCAGGGGAATGTAAGTGTGGAGAAAAATCGTATGCAGCTTGCCAGGGAACTAGTGTAAAATTTGGCACAGAAAGAAAAATGCGGTATGAGCCATGCAGTTCTATATAATTTATTTCCCTTATTTCCTCTAACACTTTTTTCTTCCTTCTGATGGCCATATAGATGAAAGGCCTAAAGTACAAATATGGAAAAAGGGATATAAAAATAGTGATTATGAGAGGAGATAAATGTTCTAAATTCCACGTATCATAAACCTTCACAATCTCCAAGACCTCTAGAAAATCAATACAATAGTGTTCTTATGATTAGGGCTTCACCGTGCTATGTCCCTGAAAAGGGCTTTTAGTAATTTTGGAATAAATTCCAGGAAGGCTAGCATGTAGAAATAATACAAAATAACTTAAAATAAATCATTGTCTTTAATACAAGACTTTTCTTCAATAAAGCTGCTATTTCTCATGATGTTTCTTATTTCAAATGTGGCAGCCAAGTTCATTCGAATCAGGGCAGTGATGATCAGTCGCACTTCCGGTGATTGACAGGACAGCAGATGCGGAGCGTCAGCATGGTCTGCTTTGGAGTGGGACCTTTGTAAAGCTCGGCAAAGCAATGCACCAAGACTCTTTATAGGAGAGAGAACATACGGAGCACAGAGAGGCTGGGTTTGGAAAAGTGCAGAGACACGGGAGAAGTAGAAGATATAACTGGTAAGAGTAACCTCTCTTGGGAAAGGGCTGGAAAATTAGCTTCTAGTGCCTGCATCTGAGTGTGGGCAGAAGAGGTGGGATTTAGGCAGGTAGTGGAAAAGAAAAATACACTTCTTTTCTAAAATACCACATAGAGTACAAGAGAATACGTGAGAGGAGAGTCTGAGAAAAGTCAGGAGGTATAAAAAATGCCTAGTCCTTGACATTGATAGGTAACTCTTCAAAGAGTATGATCCCTCTAGGAAGATGTGCTTTCTTCCTAGGAGGAGAGGAAAAAGGTTTTGAACAATCTTTAAAATTTTAAAGTATTAGTTGAAAAAGAATACCATAAATACAAAAAGTACACAAATGTTGTGCTCCACTCTATAACATTTCAAAAGGTGAACAGGAATGGAAATTAGCAAGAGTCCCAAATGTCTCCTTGTATCTGCTTCCAGTCACTAAGTGTCATTCAGTTCTCAAGATTTCATGAATCAGATTTACCTTATTTTTAATTTTATACGAATGGAAGAACACAGTGTAGGATCTCTAAGTGTATAATGGAAATATTTTTCTTATCATAATGTTTGTGAGGTTTATTCATGTGGTGTTATATAGTAGTAAATTGAATATTCTTTTGATATATGACATTCTACTGTGTGCATGAATATTCTACTGTCTGTATATTTCACAGTTTATTTATTCTACTGTTGTTACATATTTGATTTTTTTTTCAAGTTTTCAGCCACTATGAATAGAGCTGCTACAAACACTTTTGTACATGAACATTTTTGTAGCAATTCTGTTGGGTGTGTATGTACTATACATAGATTCAGCTTTAGTAGAAACTATCAAATATTTTCCCAAAGTGTTTGTACCAATTTACACTCCTGCTAGCAGTATAGAAAAGTTCCAGTTGCTTCACTGACAAATTCGTGGTATGGCAATGTCACTAATTTAGCCATTCTGCCAGGTAAGTACGAGTATCTTGTGGTTTTAATTAGCATGCCCTGATGACTAATGAGCTGAGCACATATGCAATCCCAGCACTTTGGGAGGCCGAGGCGGGCAGATCAGGAGGTCAAGAAATCGAGACCATCCTAGCCAACATAGTGAAACCCGGTCTCTACTAAAAATACAAAAAAAATGGCTGGGTGTGGTGGCGCGCGCCTGTGGTCCCAGCTACATGGGAGGCTGAGGTGGAAGAATTGCCTGAACCCAGGAGGCAGAGGTTACAGTGAGCCGAGATTGCACCAATGCACTCCAGCCTGGTGACGGAGCAAGACTCCGTCACAAAAAAAAAAAAAGTAGGTACAAATCCACAAATCTACCTATGTATACTACAGGCCAGTTTATTTAAAAAAAAAAAAAAAGTTCATTGATTTACCTTCACATTTCAGTCTATAGCCACAGAATTGATGTTTGTATATGATGTGAGATTGGAAACCTTTTATTTTTCCCTGTGAGGCTATCCAGGTAATCCAGAATTATTTAATTGAAGATCGTGTTTTTCTTACTGGACTGCAGGGTCATCCAGCATAAATCAGGTGACTGCACACTTATGGGTCTATACCTCAACTCTGTCTCATTTGTCTATTCGTCTATCCCTGTTCCAACACAGTGTGCTTCTAATTAATGTACTTCTATAACTTTATAATATCTTAAGATATAGAAATACAATATATTAATAATAATTAAATTGGTCAAAAATCACTGGTGGATGGAAATCCATGAGTGAAAGTTCAAGGAGAAAGAGGGCATCCTCAGAGTATCTGCCCCCAAAACACTTAGATGTTACAAAAGAAAAAGCAATGGTATCTTTCCAATAGAGATACTGAGTAGCCACCACCTTAACAAAGTGATTGCCATTTACATCACCAGCAATTAGACAACTCAGCATTACATGCATCTTGATATGATGCACAGAGGAAATTAATTCTTTCCAAAAATGAATAACTTGGGTTTAATCATGAGCACATGTCAAACAAGCTCAAATGGAAGAGAAAGTCTGCAAAATAACTACCCTGTACTCTCCAGAAATGCCCACGTCACCAAAGACAAACAAGACCGAGGAAGGGTTTAAAGTAAAGCAGACACAATGGAAAGCAGCACAAAACCCAGGATTCCCTCTTGCTATAAAGACAACAAATACACCATGAGAAAATAATAGAATGATCAGAAAAATATGAAAAAAGACCTCAGATTAGAAAAAGTAATTCCCTGATTTTGATAGTTTATCTATGGTAATTTATAAAAATATTTTGTTATTAGAAAATGCACACTGAATAACTGTAAAGAGGCATCATATCTGCAAGTTTCTCTCGAATGACTGAAAAACAAAGTATATGCATGGACATTGATACCAGACTGTATTGATGGAAAAAAGAATCAAGCAAATAAGATGTTGACAACTGGGGAATGTGGGTGAAAGGACTTTGAGAATTTTTGTGCTATTCTTGCAAATGTCCAGTAGGTTTGAAATTATATGAGAATTTTAAAATTTAAGAATTTTTTTTTCATGTTCCTTTTTCTGATTGAAGTGCCTAGTGTTCCTACAATTCCCTGTAAGTCAAGATATGATCAGTATATAGTGCACATAATTAATCTTTGAATCTGTATAATTTTCCATTTTCAAGAAGTAAACCTTTAATTTATTCCACATAAATTGTGAAATTGATATTGTGGCGGTTTTCAGAGGTTTGGATATTTTTGCTTCCTCAAGAAAATTGTAGTCAAGATTTGAGGTTAGAAAACAGAGTGAGAGGTTGAATTTTGAGACCAGAAAACCAGAGTCAGAGATAGAGCCAGGCACAAAGAAAAAAAATACATATTAGCAATTTGTGGGAAAATAATTTCAGCATATTTGGGTTTTAATTACCCTGAGTATGAAACAAGGATACTGCACTCATTGAATTCTAAAACACCTTTGCTTTTTGTGGAACTGTTCGCTGGCTGAAGAGAAAAACAGATAAGTCAAAAGTGATATGGAGCCTTTGAGTCTTGCTAAATTGTAATGCTTTTTCTCAAATATAAGAGAGAGAAAGGTTTAAGAACAAAATATGGCAGTTTTAGAACTTAGAAACATCACAGTAAGTTCAATGCATATATATATATGTATGCATATACACATAATCCATATATCTATAAAATCCTTAACTTACAGTTGACTTTACGTCCTAATAAAATCATCATCAGTTGAAAATATTGTAAGTCAAAAATACATTTAATAAATCTAACCTACCAAACGTGATACATGCTGAGAACACTTACAGTAGGGCAAACCATCTAACACAAATCCCATTTATAGTAAAATGTTGGATATCTCATAATTTATTGAATACTGCACTGAAAGTGAAAAACAGAATGGTTGTACTTGAAGTACAGTGTCTATTGAGTGAGCATCACTGTCACACCATCACTGTCACAGCATCGAAAAGCTGCAAAATCTAAGTCAAGCCATTGTCAGTTGGGTATCATATCTATCCAGGTGTTTAACCCCTATGTAAGTATACATTGAAAGTACACAAAAATACACCATAAAGGGTCTGAGGAAGATGCCTGGGGACTGTCACAGGCAACTTCCCCACTTTATCACTTTACAGATTTCAAAATTTATTTTGAAAGAAATTTTCAAAATTTATTTTGAAATCTGTAAAGTGATAAAGTGTGGAGTCTGTAGTTTGTTACAAAATTCTAAGGGTGTCACTAATCCATTCTAGAAATAAGAGTGAAAAACAGATATTTTCAAGGAGCATGTTGTTGAAAATAGTTTGTTTAAATTCTAGGTTCCCTAAGCTGATTTTTGTGGGTGAACAGTTGTTCTGTTCTATTGAAGCTTGTGCTGCAAAGATGCATCATCCTAACCTAGATTCCATGCATTGTTTCCTTTGTGGTTTTCCATCATTTCAAACAAAATTGCCCTTTGGTTTCACAGGATAAAAACATTCTCTGTATGATGAAATTTCAATGTTGCTGAGAAAATGGCTTAAAATGAGAACACTATGTTTTATAAAATTATTCAAATTGAAATGCTTCTAATCTAGTAAAGTCTTTTTTTGATTTATGATGGAGATTTATATTTTCTTATTTTTAAACTAAATCTATCCAGAGATAATTGAAATCCAATGGCAAATCCAGATTAAATAAAGTTTCTAATGTGAAAAGCCAGCCCTATAGGGTGTATCCTGAGGAGCAGGTATTTGTTTTGAGAGAAATGTGCCAATTTCAAAATTTTGTTAAGATTCATATCCTAGAAAGGAAATGTCTGAGTGTAGATTGTTGCTTAGGATCCTGTAATGTCTTTTGATTTCCAAAAACAAAATATGTCAGAAACTGTGAAGGGTCTAAGATTTCACTCAAAGTGTAAGCTAAAATATTAGCTTGCTTCAGTTTCAGAGACTTTGGCAGAAGAAAGGAAAGTCCTGGATTTTAAATAACAGACTTTATTAGCCATAGAAATAAGAGCAGACAGAGTGTCAGCATTTTCACATTTAGTTCTCTGATTCCCAATTTCCACAGGCTGAGAAGAGGCAGCCACCGACACCCATGACCACATCAAAAATGCCTCGCAACCAGTGAATCTCACAGATTTGCAGGTTAGTTTTCCAACTTACCTGACAGCGCCGCAAAATCGGGAGCTGTGTTTTAGATATTTTAATCCTTGTGATCTGGTAGAATATCTAGCACATTGTCTGAACTCAATACTGTATGTTAAAATAAAAAATGAACTGGATAACACATAGAGCCACCCCTATCCTCATAGAGCTTACTTTTCTTCACGTAATCAATAATATCATCAGAAGTTCTTAGAAATATTGCCAAAATGTCTTTGATGACAGGAGTTTTAATAACTGCACATGAATTCCCCAACTAGACCTGTTGATTAGGCAACATTCAAAGTTGCCCAGATGGTGAATATTTTTAGATGCTTTCATCAAATTTTATTATATACTAATGACTGAGAAAGCTTTACATGTATACTTGTGTTCAGTTATCAAGAAATATTATTAAGTAGCTGTTGTAATTTATCTCATTTTTTAAAAGAAGAAACATTGGGAGGGGGAGGATCCAAGGTAGCCAAGTAGGAACAGCTCTGGATTGCAGTTCCCAGTAAGAGCAGCACAGAGGGTGAGTGCTCACCGTATTTCCAAACAAGTTTTCACTGCCCACAGACCAAGATATTCCCAGGCCGAAAAGTACCACAAGTTTTCAGCATGGCTGGTACCGTGGGTTGGCGCACAGAAACACACAAGTCTGGGCGGCTGTTTCAACTAGTGCCTGGAATGCCTAGGAGACAGAGCCAACATTCAACTGAAAGGGAGGGGCTGAGACAGGGAGCCAGGCGACCTGGAGTGATAGGTACTACCCCTCAAAACAAGCAATCAGAAATGCTCTGGATTGAGAGTTTAGCAGCAAAAGCAACTGGACCTGGGATGGTCCAGATCAGTGGGGGGGAAGGGCATCTGCCACTAACGAGGTGGTCTGCCAATACCGAGGAAGTTCACACAGCAGCTGGGCAGAGCCTGCGGCAGCTCAGCAACTCCTCTGCTGGCAGACTGTGACTAGACTACTCCGTACGGGGCAGGGCATCTACGAAAAAAAGGCAGCAACATGTCAGGAAGTTATAAATAAAACCAACCTTCCTAGGTCAGATCACCTGGGAAAACAGACGGTTATGAGTTCCGCTGCAGCAGGCTTAAAGGTGCCTGCCTAGCAGCTTTGCATGGAGCAATGGAGCTCCCAGCACAGCACTTGAGCTCCTATCAGGGAGAGACTGTCTCCTCAAGCAGCTCCCCCACCCCTGTATCCCCAAAGAGACACCTCATAAAGGAGAGCTCAGGATGACATCTGGTGGGTAACATTCTGGGATGAAGATAACAGAGGAAACTGGCAGCAACTCTTACTGTTCTGCAGATCCTACAGGTGATGCCCAGGCAAGCAGGGTCTGGAGTGGACCTCCAGCAGTCCTGCAGACGAGGGGCCTGACTGTTAGAAGGAAAACTAAGAAACAAAGAAATAGCTTCAACATTAACAAAAAGGACGTCCACTCAGATACCCCAACTGAAAGTCACCAACTACAAAGACCACAGGTAGATAGATAAAGTCACTAAGATGGGAAGAAACCAGCGCAAAAAGGATGAAAACACCAAAAACCAGAATGTCTCCTCCTCCAGGGGATCACAACTCCTCACCAGCTAGGGATCAAAAATGGATGGAGAATTAATCCAACAAATTGACAGAAACAGGCTTCAGAAGGTGGGTAATAACAAACTTCGCAGAGCTAAAAGAACATGTGCTAACTCAATGCAAAGAAACTAAGAACCTAGAAAAAAAGGTTAGACGAGATGCTAACTAGAATAAAGAGAGAAGAATATAAATGACTTGATGAAACTTCGTGAAGCATACACAAGTTTCAATAGCTGAATCAACCAAGTAGAAGAAAAGATATCAGAGATTAAAGATCAACTCAATGAAATAAAACGAGAAGGCAAGAATAGAGAAAATAAGAGTAAAAAGGAATGAAAAAATCCTCCAAGAAATATGAGATTATGTAAAACGACCTAATCTACATTTGATAGGTGTACCTGAATGTGATGGAGAGAATGAATCCAAGCTGGAAAACACTCTTCAGAATATTATCCAGGAGAACTTCCCCAACCTAGCAAGACAATCCAACATTCAAGTCCAGAAAATACAGAGAACACCACAAAGCTATTCCTCTAGAAGAGCAACTGCAAGGCACACAATCATCAGATTAACCAGAGTTGAAAAGAAGGAAAAAATGCTAAGGGCAGCCAGAGAGAAAGGTCAGGCTACCCACAAAGGGAAGCCCATCAGACTAACAGAGGAACTCTTAGCAGAAACCCTACAAACCAGAAGAAATTAGGGGCCAATATTTAACATCCTTAAAGGAAAGAACTTTCAACCTAGAATTTCATACCCAGGCAAACTAAGCTTCATAAGTGAAGCGAAAGAAAATCCTTTAGTGCTCCTGAAAGGAGCACTAAATAAGGAAAGGAACAATCAGTACCAGCCACTCCAAAAACGTACCAAATGGTAAAGACCATCAACACAATGAAGAAAATGTGTCAACTAACAGGCAAAACCACCAGCTAGCATCAAAATGGCAGGATCAAATTCACACATAACAATATTAACCTTAAATGTAAATGGACTAAATGCCCCAATCAAAAGACACAGACTGGCAAATTGGATAAAAAGTCAAAACCTGTTGGTGTGCAGTATTCAG
>CAUYQU010054387.1:0-45181 GCA_963574635.1 Cheracebus regulus
GATTTCTCGTATTGTGTTTTTCAGCTCCATTAATTCATTTATGTTCTTCTCTAAATTGTCCATTCTCGTTAGCATTTCGTCAAACCTTTTTTCAAAGTTATTAGTTTCTTTGCATTGGTTTAGAACATATTCTTTTAGCTCACCGAAGTTTCTTATTATCCACCTTCTGAAGCCTAAGTCTGATGATTCTTCACACTCGTTTTCTATCAAGCCTTGTTCTGTTACTGATGAGGAACTGGCATCCTCTGCAGAAGGAGAAACCTTCCGATTTTGAGTGTTCTCATTTCTTTTACAGTGGCTTCTTGGCATCCTTATGGTTTCATCCGTCTGTTGTCCCTGTAATTACCAACTTTCAAATTAGGTCTCTGAGTGGACGTCGAGCTTGTTAATTCCCAGCTCCGGAATCTATGTAATTGGCACTGTGGCGACCCGCAACGCTGGCTAAATCAGCAGCGTTGAATTTCGTGGTGCTTTTCTGCCCGGGGGTCTCCGGTCTCACTTCCCTCTTCAGTCCCTTTTTCAATCATCTGGATGGACTGCTCTGACTTCCCAGAGCTCCAAACATCATCCAAAAGGAGACTCAGTCCCGTTTACTCCGCACCAAGAGCTGCCAAGCTGAGGCACCGGCAAAAAAGCCACGCCAGCCAAAAGGGTTGTGCTGGCGACCTGTGGGGCTCCTCCACTGGGAATGTCCTGGTCCGTGGGCAGCGAAAATTTATTGGTAAGTGTGGCGTCCACTGGTTCTTTGTGCTTTTACTGGGAGCTGCAATCCTGAGCTGCTAGTGATCGGCCATCTTGGATCTCTCTCTCTCTTTCATTCTTTTATTCTAAAAATAAAATAAAAAGAACTTTATCCTCATTGTGTTTCAATAGTAGTTATTAATTTTTAACTCAGATAATTTTAAAAGCAAATAAAGGGATATAATCCAACTATCCAAATAACTTCTGTTGATATTAAAGCAAATGAACAAAGCTACATGTGAAAAATAAAATTTTTTATGAAAATAAAATTTTTCACATAATGCAGAAAAGAATCAAATCAAAATGAAAGTTTCTGTCAGCCTAATCAAACTCCTTAAATTTAACTGTCATTTAAAGTGTCATTGAGTTACTTCCAAGGTGGGATATAGGAATATTGATCAATCTAATTATCTACCTATCCATCAATATTTATTTCTGTGTATTATTCTGCTGTATTTCTACACATCATAGTATATTTTGAATATTGTTTATATGAACATACAGCATTATCTAATTTTTTGACAGCGATATATTACTCAATTATGTGGATATGCCAGTAATTAAGTTATTTTTTCTTGGTTTCAAACCTAGTCTTCTAAAACTTCTTTATGATGCAGTAGCTGGAACCCTGCAAACTATGTTTCCCTTTCCACGTGCTGCCTACCACTCTTCCTCTTCATGAATCTCTGCCGGTAAAGGGCAGTAGAAGAGGAATGGAAGGCCGGAGGATGGAGAATGTCCTTTCTGGTTTCTCTCTATTTCAGTTTCCGTCTTTATTCCTGTTTGATGTCTGTCCTGTCCCTCATCCCAGCCTCACTTCCTTCTGTCAAGAATGTCTGTTAATTCAGCAGCAGCTGATTGAAATACCCAGGACCCACTCCTGTGCACCCTCTCAGAGACACAAGTACTGCCCGTGGAACACTCCTCAGAAGTCTGTGCAGGGCTACCTGATAACTTTCACAGGCCTTAGGCATTTAAGCTTTTGTGGGCTTCATCTTTGATAAAAAATATAAAAGTTATGTTTCAAAACTCCATTAATACAAAAACAAGTATATGAGTGTTACATATTAAAACAATTTCTTTGACCTGAAAGTTCATTTTTCTTCTGGTTTAAAACAAATCAAAACATTTCAGAAGGAGCAGTATCAGCCAAGAAGTGCCTCCTTCCCAGAGCTCCGAGCTCCAGCTCCACAGGTGCCTTCTTCTGATTTGTTTTTATAATTCCAGTCTATGTTGGCAGGTTTGATTTCTTCTGTGGCCTCTGTCCTGGGCTTGCATATCATCACCTTCTTGTGGTGACCTCACATGGTCATCCTGCTGTTTGTGTTGTCTGTGTCCAGTCATATTGAACTGGGATCCACTCTAATGACCCCATTTTAACATAATCACCTCTTTAAAGCTCCTGTCTCCAAATAGAGTTATATTCTGTGATACTGGGGGAAGGGGTTAGAGCCTCAACATATGAATTATGGATAAACATAGGGAGATACAATTCCACAATTTAACCCATAAAAAGCAGTAGATTTACCAATACCTGTTTAACCAAAATCATAAGAGTGGGCATTATTTTCAGCTTGAGCTATTACAAACATGTATTAACAAACATCTTGAACATATGTCTTAATTCATATATTTGAATACATGTATTTATGGCACTAATTTCTTAGGAGGAGACTGCAGAGTACCTTTATTTTAGTTAATAGATTTTATAACTATTGCCTTTTTGCATTCCTGGAAGGATCATATTCTCTTTTAAAATATGTGAGCATGGTGACAGTATCATCAAACTATTGTATTCTGCTGATTTGAAGAATGAAATATAGTTATACCCTTGTTTCACTTTGTATTTCTTATGAGTCAGGATAAACATTTCATTTATATGTTTATTGTCTATGTTTCTTTTTGGCTATATATTTTGCTAGCTTTTTGTTGAGTGGTTGCTGTTTCTAATCAGTTTTTATGTGGCAGCTATCATCTCTGCTTTCTCTAAGTATCCTTATATTTTTACATTAACTAGTTAGCTTGTCATTATCTTCAGGTCTTGCTTTAGAAATGACCTCCAACATTCTAGAATTTTTTCTACCAAAGACAGGATTAGGAGTATCTCCTGATATTGGGCTTGTTTTGTTCACATCTAACACTTACCATATCTCATCATATAGAATTAACATTGCTTTTTATCTTCTTGTCTTCCCTACTAGATTATAATCTTGAGAGCAAGGTCCTTGGTTTGTTTCTTGAAGAATCCCAGGAGATTAAGGCTGCCTGACTTTATAAGATTCTATCTCTCTTCTCTCTCTGTATATACATGTGTGTGTATGTGTGTATATATATGTATATGTATATACATACATATGTGTGTGCATATGTATATATGTGTGTATATATGTATATGTATACACATATATATACACACACATATATATGTATACATACACACACATGAGAATAACACTATATAGTTATTCAAAGTCAATAGTAGTGACTAGATTTCAACCACAGCATCAATACAATGTTTTTTGTATTAATGGAGTTTTGAAACATAGCTTTTAGTATGTAGTGGGACTACCACTCCCTCCATAAATATTCCTGAATAAAACAAATGTGTGATTTCTTCTGTCTTGTAGGATGCCTCTGATATTCATTTTAATGTTTTTTTAATTAAAAATAATTAATTAAAATAATATATAGACTGGCTAATGGAGGGAAAGAGTAAAGGTTTATGTTGAGCCATATCTATTAGTATTTTGAGCTTGAAAAGCATTGATTCAGAAGAATTTGAAGATCTAGTCAGCATCTTTCATTTCTGTACCTCCAAGTCCTGAATTTAGCCAACAAAGTAAATATACTGGTTGTTAGCAGCATGTGGTACTTTCCATAATAGCAGAGATAGTTTTATATTCAGTCTTAAAAATTATTTCAATTATATATAGGTAGACACCATCTATGTTGCTGAGGGGGAGTTCGTAATACAGACTTGTTTGTCTTGTCTTTTTAGTAGAGGCAGTCTGTATAGCAGTTCAGGACTTGGGCTCAGGAGCTCTCAAGTTTGAATCTTAGCTCCACCATTTCCAGTTTTGTCACTTTCTCCATGCCACTTAAATGGTCTGATCTCTTGTCTCACCATCTGCAAAATAAAGATGATGATACTATTATCTACCACAAAGAATTGTTGGGAGGATTATAAGAGATAAGGTCTATTAAACATTTAGCACAGTGCAATTAGGACACTAAGCTACCATCATTATTAATATCTTCCTTCCTAGGCGGTTGGAGCTTCTTTAGAGTATGGTGAGTTGGAAAGATTTCCACTGACCCCTGACTTTTCAAAGATGAGGAGGTGATATGTTACTTATTAGATTGTTATGGAAATTAAGCTTACATTGACTACAGTAGGCAGTCACTGTGTGAAAAAGAGACAAGACTGTCAGCCTGTGATGAAACAGCATTTAAACTGTGTGTGTGTATGTGTATGAGTTCCTGCACTTGTGTATCTGCAGGTCTTCTTACATGTGTGCATGCTACACTCAGCCTATAAACCTTCTCATTAGGAAACCATGGCAGTGAACTATCACTCACTCCATAAATACTCCTAACTACTTGAAAACAAATGTGTGATTTCTTCTGCCCTGTAGGGTGTCCTTGATATTCATTTTAATATATTTTTTAATTATAAAAAAAGATTTGTGAAGTGTGATGTACATGGAACTGTGCCTTGGGCCTCCATGGGGTTGATTCTGACCAAGGATAAAAATTAAAGTAGAATTCATAATTGTTTCTAGTGATCCCTAATTATTCTGGGGCCTGTCTGAAATGGAATGTATTTTTTTTTTTTGTGGTTTGAGTTTTGTGGCTGAATAAAGAGGCAGCTGCCTGAATGATGAGATTTCAGAAGGTCCCCAAAGTACCCTGGTTTTCAGTATCTTCTCATCATAAGTGAAATTAGAGGACCATTTCGACTGGAAAAATCTTTGCATTTTTCACAAGTGAACTCAGAAAATGCAAACACTGTGGAAATAATAAGCCATTCTTATTTGTTACCTTTTTGAGGGAGTTGTTTTCTGATTATTTTCTAATATAAAGGCTAATAAAGATGAACCTGTCAAACAAATAGGTAAAGACTAGGGATTTTTCAGAAACCTGTGTTTGATACCATTGTGGAAAAGCCAAAGAAAGTGGTTTTAAAATATATATATATATACATATACTTTTTTTTGACCCCTAAACATACATATTTGTATGTGTATTTATATATACATATATGTTTGTATGTGTGTATAGATATGCACACATTATGTATTTGTATGTATATATGTACATGCATATATATTTGTATGTGTGTGTAGATATGCACACATATATCTATTTGTGTGTATATATGTACATGCATATATATTTGCCAGTGTCAGATATAAGATTAATTTAACCTAATGGTTTAATTTTGAACCAACTAATTATACTGCTACCATCTTGAAAGAAAACCATCTCTCATAGTGTGTATCAATGCATACTTTTTCAAGAATAAAATATATTTTATTTCATTTATATCTGTTAATACAGTTATCTCTGGATCATATAATTGTTATTTTAATTTTTTATTATACTTTATAAAATTGTGAAAAAAATATGTGTGTGTTTAATTAGCAGTAAGAAAAATAAGAAAATGTCCATTAGGTGTCTACCCACTCAAGGAATTGTAGCTACCTAATCCCCTTGATCAATCATGAAGCAACCTGTGCTTTAGAGAAATTGGAATGGAACACTATATAGTTATTCAAAGTCAATACTAGTCACTGGATTTCAGTCGCAGCATCAATACAGTCAGAAGGAGAAATGATAAAATGCAAAGTTGATGTTACTTCTGATGATTTTAGCTTAGCAAAATAAACCCTAAAAACAAAATCAAATTATTTCCTAAGCTTCAATTTTGAGGAGAGGATAATCAAAAGCTTTTACTAAACTTTATACAGAAATGAGTCAGAAAGCTTCAATTCGGTTCAGTAAACACTTATTCAGTGTCTATTGTGTGCCTACCAGATACCACAACATGCTCAAGATATGTACAAAAATCAACGATTATGGAGAAAGGGTTTTAAATAAATAAGGAAAATGTCTGGAAGGATGTAAGACAAAATTACCAGAGGCTTACTCTGAATAGTAAGATTATGGATGATGATTCTTCTCATTTTGCTTCTTTGCCTATTAAGTTTATACTAATCTCTCTCTCTCTCTCTCTCTCTCTCTCTCTGTGTGTGTGTGTGCACGCATGCACGTGTATGTATACCACCTATGATTTTCATTTATGCTTTCTCATTCCACAATTCTGCCCTATTGGGTAATAGTATTTTAATAGAAAAAGAGCATTTTATATGGCAAGTTTTTAACTCACCTTTCTATACTTACCTGGATGCCAAGCTATTTTCAATCTAAATGCCACCTACTTTAGGAATTTCCACCTCCTCTGTGACGCTTTCTCTGACTATAAATTTTTAAACACTTGTCTCTTTCAGTGATGAGCATTTGGTGATAAGGTACCTTGCACTGCTATTTATCTTAATACCTTACCTTACATAGTATGCATATTTTAGATTTCAAAGCAATTTCACATAAATTATCTCTTTTTTATCCTGTGAGACAGTTAGGGTGGATATAATCTCTATTTTTATTATGTTGGAAGACAAAGGATTAAGTAATTTGCCTAAATTTCTGAAGAGCCAAGACCAATAGCATAGAGTTTCTGACTCTTTATATAATTTTATTTTCAGCATATGAGGCTACATTTAGTTTTTGTTTTTTTTTTTTACAAACCATTCTTTTCTCTATGACTACACTATAAATAAACTCTGTGAGCTCAGGGACCCATTAGCAATTAAGACTATGGTATATAAAATAGGTGCCCTATAAAATTGTTGACTGTTTAATATTTTGACAATGTCTTTGAGGCAAATAAACTTATAAATCAAAGCAAATTTTACAAGTTCATCTTTAAAAGATAAAACTCACAATACTAATTCTGCAGCTCTATCCTTCTTCAAGCTTTTATTTTAATATTTCATTTTAAAGTATATGTGCTTGTTTATTTTAAGATGTAAGCGGGAAATTTAGAA
The DNA here is from genome assembly GCA_963574635.1 of Cheracebus regulus. Lineage (NCBI taxonomy): Eukaryota > Metazoa > Chordata > Mammalia > Primates > Pitheciidae > Cheracebus > Cheracebus regulus. The sequence continues at coordinate 6,849 of CAUYQU010054387.1, forward strand.
AAAATAAAAATTCCAGATTTAGAAAGAGAAGACACTTTCTTTCAACTGGAGAGGAAAATTAGGAGAGGAATAACTTATTGTGGAGAGTTGAGTGTAACTGACAAAAGCTCTCACTGGAGTAGGAGAAAAGAAAATCATAGGGGGAGGAGAGAGGCATAATGGAATGTTGTAACGTAGGAATTCTTTCTGGATTGTACATATTGCTGACAAGAGTGGAGATAGCAGGCTTTCACAGGTATAAGGCAAGATTCAACAAGGTTTGCAATATACTGATGAGCTGAGATGTCCAACCACCAGTGGTGTCCAACGTGGATAAAATCCTAGCAAGCCAATCTAGCTAGAATGGCAAAATCTCATGGTAAGCATTGATGCTTCTAGCTGAGTTGGTTGGATTAAAAAGCAAGGTAAATTATTCAAAAGCTAAAGGTAGGAAATGAATACCTGAGGTAGAGTAAAATTTTTCTCTTTGTAGCAAAAGCAAAATCTCTTTAGATAGACAATGATAACAATGAACTGGGGTACTGACACATACTCTACATACAAACTTAATGTTTATATTATAGTGAGTAATGAAATCAATATAATATATGTTTTGTACAAAAATAATAGTGGGTAGAAGCATGTGCTCATCGTTCTCCTTTCTTGGATAATTTCTATGGAAAATACTTTCATTCATGCAACACTTCTTTATCAATCATCATAGAAGGTATGCCCAACACTAGGCATTGGGGTTATAATGGTGATGTCAGCAGACCTGAGCTCTGGCTTCATAAAGTTTTAAGTCTGACTGGGGGATGGAGATTCACAAATAAATGTAAAATTAAAAACTGTGGTAGAAGCTTTAAAAGAAAATCTTGGGTTGCTATGGAAACATATGGCAGAAAGATGAGACAAAGTCTGGATGATATAGAATTCTCACTTGAGAAAGGGACATTTGACCTGAGGTCAGAAAGAATTAATGGGATCAATTGTGATGGGTTGGGGAAATAGTATACAAAAATGAATATTCAAGGCAGAGAGACCGTAAAGGCTTTAGTGTTCAGGCTGGGAATATCATGGCTGTGGAAGAGCCAGTGTAGAACTGTACATTCTCTAATATCTACATGTGTACATGCCCAAACAGCAGGCCTAGTGTCTAGGGAGATCTTGTCACCCAGAGAATATCCTCTGCAGAGTCAGTGTTGTATAATGACACACAAGTTCTTCTAATAAAGATTTTAAGAAGAAGCACAATAATGTAATAGTAATTATATGAAAAACCAATGATGAATATGGTAATTTAGTAAATACTTATTTTGATGATCATGCACTTGCAGGCTATTGTTTATTTGACTCATTGCTATCATCTGAATTGTGTCCCCTACCCCACCCCCCACCACCAAATTCTTAGAGAGGTAATTAGCTTTAGATGAGATCATAAGGGTGGAGCCCTCATGGTGGATTAATGCCTTTATAATAAAAGGCACCAGAGAGCTTGCTCTCTCTGTCTCTCTGCAATGTGAGGACACAGCAAGAAGGTGGCTGTCTGCAAACTAGGAAGAGAGACCTCATCAGAATCCATGATGGCATCCTGATCTCAGATTTCCAGATTGTGAGAAATAAATATCTAAGAAATTTTGTTATGAAAGTCTGAGCTGAGAAATACACTCACAAATTGTTGTTTAATTTTTAAAAAATTGCCAACATTTAAAAATGGACAATGGCCGGGTGTGGTGCCTCATGCCTGTAATCTCAGCACTTATGAGGCCAAGGCAGGGAAATCACTTGAGATCAGGAGTTTGAGACCAGCTTGTCCAACATGGTAAAATCTCATCTGTACTAAAAATATAAAAAAAAAAAAAAAAAAAAAAAAAGAAACAGAAAGCCGGGCTCTGTGGTGCATGCCTGTAGCCCCAGTTACTTGGGAGGCACAAGAATTGTTTGAACCCAGCAAGCAGAAGTTATAGTGAGTGGAGATCCTGACACTGCACTCCAGCCTGAGCAACAGAGCAAGACTCTGTTCTCAGGGAAAAAAAAAAAAAAAAAAAAACAAAAAAAAAAAACGCAAGTCTTCTCTTGTCTTTATCTAAAGCATCAGAAAATCTGGTCCAGTGTGTCCACTTCCCCACAGGATATCAGTCTGACTGGAGCTGGGTAGTGTTTGCTCCCTTTAAACAAAATTCATTTCCTAGTTCACAATACCCATTTCATTTTAAAAATCTTATACATTGTTTGGCTTTTACTTTTAGCTTTTACTGGTGTGGTTCTTCTGGGCATTCAGATTTGTGACCCTTTCACTGAATTAGTCAGATCTAGAAAAATAATAATGGAAATTTGAACTAGAAAATAACATATACTATATTTAGAAAATCTTTTTTTTTTTTTTGAGATAGAGTCTCACTCTGTCGCCTAGGCTGGAGTTCAGTGAGTGGCATGATCTTGGCTCACTGCATCCTCAGCCTCCCAAAGTGCTAGGATTATAGGCATAAGCTGCTGTGCCCAGAAGGTAAATAACTTTTAAATCTCATATCAAAACTGTGATAAAAGGTAGGAAGGAGAAAGCTTCAGAAATCCTTGAATGTGGCAGGTAAATAAGTTATATCATCAGTTGATAGTTTGACAAGTCCTTTAATAGCTGTGCCTTTACTTTCTCTTATTCTAGTAATTATCCCCACCCTTGCATCACCACATAGAAAATAGACTCTTTGATGAAGAAAGTGATTATGACAGAGTTGGTTAAAAAATTGTAATTAAAAGAGAAGAGAAAAATCATATTTTCATATATCAAAATTACTGTGATTTTCAAAAATCATTAAACTATCCCAAGAGTCCTTTTGTAGTCTCACAAGAGTTCTTAGTCTCATTTCTCTTATTCACAAAATAAGAAAGAAGAATTTGCTATTTGTTCCATGGGAACACATACTTATCTTAGGGGACAGAAAGGTATCTTACAAATTAGTCTTGGATTATAGTCCAGAAAGGATCTTGAGAAAATCAAATAGATGGAAAGAAAAAGTAGTATAGTACTCTAGGTTATTTTCTCTACTTCTTTTTTTATTGAGAATTTATGTGTGGGTTTAGTATCTCCCCCATCCCCACCCCATCTTGAGTTTCCTTGATTTTCTTCCCATCATTATTTATTTATTTATGTATTTGCTGGGAGTGGGGGCAGAGTCTCGCTCTGTTGTCCAGGCTGGAATGCAGTACCATAGCTGTTGTCTACTGCAGCCTCAACCTCCTGGGCTCAAACAATACTCCCACCTCAGCCTCCCAAGAATCTAGGACTACAGGAGGCACATGCCACCAGGCCTAGTTAATTTGATTTTTTTGTAGAGATGAGGTCTCACTATGTTGCACAGGCTGGTCTTGAACTCCTGAACTTAGATGATCCTACTGCCTTGGCCTTCCAAAGTACTGGGATTACAGGCATGATCCATGTGCCCAGCCCTTCCTACTCATTTTTTATTTTTCTATAAATATTTCTCATTTCAATAAATGACCCAATATTGTTCAGGTTTCCCAAGATGGAGATTTGTGTGAAGACATTTTATTGGGCTATACTTTTGAGTACGATACCTGTAAGGGAATGAACATTCAGAAAGCAGGAGTCCGCTGAGTGTTGTAGTTGCAAGAGAAGTCTCAGCTTATTTTATAGTTTTTATAATTATTGTTTGCCAGGACCTCTTGAAATATTTTACTAACCAGTCTATTCCCTTGCACCAGTATTCCATACATTCACACACTGTGAAAGTTTTAATAATTGCACTGCTACAGGATGTCAGAAGCTAGCAGTGTTACTTATACCATCAGGGGTAGGGTTTCCATGATGTTGAGCCCTTTCTAACAGTGCATTTGTTTCACTTTGATAATAGGCTATTCCTGTAGGTTCTACCACAGAATAAAGTCAACAGAGGTTATCAGCTGTATGTAGTATATCCACTCAAGCATACTACTCCTCCAAGTCTTTGCATCCCTTCTTCCACTATCTTACATAGCAGTTCTAGCATTTCATTCCATGTGGACAATTACTTTTTCTAACCTTCCCAATTTCTAATCCAGCATATTGGTGATACCTTTTGTTTCTTTGCTTGCTTGCTTACTTGTTTGTAACAAACAGCTTTATTGAGATACAGTTCATGTACCACACAATTTACCCTTTAAAAGTGTTCAATTTAATGACTTTTGGAATACTCACAGAATTGTGCAACCATCACCACAACTAATTTTAGAGCATTTTTATCACCTTAGAAAGAAACCCAGTACTCTTTATCTAACCCAGTACCTCATTCTCCCTTTGTAGGCAACCACTAATCTGCTTTTTGTTCTGCAGATTTGTCTGCTATACTTTTTGGATACTTTATATATATTGAGTCATATAACATGGCCTTTTGTGAATGACTTCTTTTACTTAGTATAAAGTTTGCAAGATTCATATATGTCATAGCACATATTATACAACATTCCATTTTATTGCAGATTTATATTTTATTGTATGTATATACCTCATTTTGTTTATCCACTTATCTGTTGGACACTTTTTTGTTTTCAGTTTTTATGATGAATAATGCTTCTCTGAACATTCATGTACATGTTTTATATGAATATATGTTTTCAATTAGTCTGCATATATACCTAGGAGTAGAATTTCTGGATCACCTAGCAATTCTATATTTAACCTTTTGAGAAATTGCCAGACTGTATTCCACAGTAGCTGTACTATTTTACACTCCTACCAGCAGTGTATGAGGGTTTCAAGTTCTCCATATTCTCTTTAAAACTTGTTGTTATTTGTTTTTATTGTAGTCATCCTAGTGGGATGTGAGGTGGTTTCACATTGTACTTCTTATTTTCATTTCACTCATGATGTTGAGAATATCTTCATGTGCTTATTGAAACATAAAATAAGAATGGAGAAATGCCTATTTTAATTTAATTTTAAATTGAGCTATTTGCTTTTTATTAAGTTTTACTATATCTTTACATATTCCTCATATAGGTCCCTTATGATATACGTGATTTGCAATTTTTTTCTCTCATTCTGTGAGTTGCCTTTTTAATTTTTTGATGATGTCACTTGAAGTATAATAGTTATTAATTTTAATGAAGTCAAAGTTATCTAATTTTTTACTTTATTCATTGTGCTGTTTGTGTAATATCCCAGAAAACATGGATTATGACTTCTTTGGGGTGTCAACTTGGCTATATGCTAAAGTCCCCAGGTTTTTCATCAATGCTAATTTAGGTACTATTGTGAAGGGATTTTTACTGATATAATTAAAATTCTTAATCATTTGACTTTATATAAGAGACACTATCCATCTAGGAACCTAAGTGCAGGGTTGAGACTTCTCTGAAACATAGAAATAATTGTGGATGCTAACATGGGCTTGTGTTTGTGAACTATCACCTTGCTCTTAATCTCCCCTTACTGACTCCCTTCCCCATGAATTAAGACATACTTAGCCAGCCTCAATAAGTGTGTAAGCCAATTTCTTTATAAAAAAATTTATGTGTGTATATGTGTACATATATATGTGTATGCATCGTATACACACAGGCACAATTTCCTGTTGGTTCTGCTTTTTTTGGGTGAGCTCTGAGTTCAGTAATATAGTGTTAAATCTAGTGTTGTCTAAAGATAGTGTTTCCCTATGCATAAATTTCTCTCAATAAATACATTAAACTTATTTTACAAATAAATTACCCCTTTTCCAGCTTCATATTCTGCCCTCCTTCCCTTGACCCATAGTCCCAGAATCCAAATCTATGTTTACCTTCTCCACCTCTGTTGGAATATGCTGGATGTATCCTGAAACCCCTTTGGTATATATTACCCTGGGTCTTTCAACAGACCCAACAGTCTTGCAGCTGGATTATGTCATATTTTATAATTATTGTTCTGGAGCCTATTTAGAAGGGTAGAGATAAATGTTTTCCTGCAAGGCAGATGCCTCTATATGATCATTAGACAATAGTGGAGCACACCTACATCTTTATCGAAGAGGACAGGCCACTTCTTCAGAGAAATCAGTTCAGAAAAACCTAGTGACTCAGAAGTTTTTTTAGTTCATCCACTCAGATAGCCCCTTCCTACCTCTGAGGATCTCATATCTTCTCAATCAGAACCTCGACCATGGTTATCAGATTTTCCAGTGGTTGGGAATTTCCAGTGGCTGGGCTCTGCTAATCTTCTACCTTAGTCCTGAGTTTAATAAACATGTGTGTGCTGCAGCTATGGTAGATGAATATATCTTTACATTCTGCCAAAATGTCTTCTGCTTTTTTTTCCTTTACTTTTTCAAATTGGTGATCATTCAACCTCAGACTATCATTAAGTTGTTCAGTTCATTGACAGTTTCCAGAAAAAGCCATACAAAGCCACAGTCTTGAACCTCTCGATCACATGAGCTAATACACCAATCAGTGCTTCTCTTTCTATCATTATTTCATTTCAATTCATTAATTGTGACAATTGTAACAATGGACCCATTATAGCATGTTACAATACTATCAATGTCTGTCAGGGAAGGGGTTCCCATGGTTGGCCTGCCAGCAGGTGATGATTTAGTTCCAAAATCCCATTTTAGATTCTGCTTGTAGGGCCTCAACTAATACAAATCCTCTTAGGTTGGATACCCTGGAAACAGACTCAGAAGCAGAGATCTGCATAAAGGAAATTATTGGGAGGGCTTTCTGGAAGCACACCATCTGAGGGAGTGGAAAGCAAGGCTGGGCAGAGAAAGAAGCGAAACTGCATCCCACAACCAAGGCCTCAAATGCATCTGTGGAGATCTCTGAGCTGGGTGGCACTTTAGAATTGTTTGGAATTTTGCCCCACGTTTTAATGGGTCACATCCTTTTAGCCTGCTATCTACCAGTCTTTGTCTAGAGGCTGTCTCTGATAAGGATGTTCAACTTTGGGCAAGGCAGCAACTTTCAGCTGAGAGCAGTTTCCAGGGAGGGACTTGGCTATGAGCAGTCATCAGCCAACACTCCCAGAGGCTGGGGAATGAGTGCCTTTTTCCTGAACGTGGGAAGGAAGGATTTGGGCAGCACACCACAGCATCTGCTATATCACACCACCATCCACACAGCTGCTCGGGCTCAAAACCTGGATACTTCTTCTCACAACCCACGTCCAAGCCATCAGAGTCCACTTGGTGAGACCTCCAAAATATCGCCTGAATTTGTTCACTTCTCACCATTTCTACTGCAAAAATTCATATCCAAACAATTGTTTTCCTTTACCTGGATGACAGGCACCCAATAGGTTTCTCTGCATTCGCCTATTACCATTCTTCCATTTTCTTCACAACAGAATAATCTTTTGAAAACATAAAATATATTTCATATTTTAGACCTCCTAATTGTTTCCCATGGCAGGTAGCATAAAATTGATATTCATTGTCATGGCCTACTCTCATCGTAACAGTTGCCATTTCTGAGTTCAGAACCTGCTAAGTACATTGTATTCATTATAGCTGGAAGGGCTGACAGTCTTTGTGCACTTGAGAATGTTAAAACCTGATGCCTCCCTGCGAAGGTTTCTTCTGGGAGTGAGAATTCATCCACATATTTAACTGAAGCTTCAGATCTAAACCTGGGTCATCGTAGTTACTCCAAGAATTGAGAGGGAAGAATTGATACCTTTTAGTGGTTTTGTTGTTTGTTTTTGGTTTGTTCAGCAAAATTGTCTCATCACTGGATGTAAATAATCAAAAATAAAACAAAAAGTCGTAAGAGCTGCTAGTTAGTATTTAATGACCAGCTCCCTGGCATGAGTGCACATTCCAAAGATTTCCCAACAGGTTGTGTTTATACTGCTACAGGCTCCAGAAGGTCCAGCATTTTCCCCTAGCCCAGAGCACACTCCAAGAGCTAATATTTCCCCTACCTGAGAACTTTAAAAATGGCCTAAAAAAACATAGGCAGTAATGTAGTGGCTCATTGTTGATGTTGTTGTTAGCCTAGAGAAGTTAGCAGCAAAAACCAAAGACCAGCTTGTTTATTACTGAATAGATAGTGGGAATACTCATTTTTTTTTTTTTTTTGGTCAACTTGATCAGAGAAGTTACCATACATTAAGAGAAGCTAAGACATTTCAAAACTTGGTATGCAACCTATTTGTTTCTAGAAAATCAGGATGGAAACGAGCTTAAAAGCAATGAGAAAGCTCAAAAGAAAAGATTTGTAAGTTGTAACATTCTGACTTAATATTTCTGTTAAAAATACAGATACTGAGATCTGTTAAATAAATAATAACCAATATTTTTGTAGGCCTGCATGTAAAGACTACTTTGCACATGCGATTGCATTTGGCTGTGTTTGGTTTTTCAGGATTCATAAAATATTATAGTAACAAGAAGTACCACTCTGAGTATGTCAGGAAGTGTGAAATGTTGGTGCTTGTAGCAATAAAACCACTGAATCTTTTCCTACGGAATTTCTTCGTATTGCATTTTTATAACAGCTGAGTTGGCTAAAGAATCCTTCCTTTTAGTTTTATTGAATAGTTCTTGGTCAGAGTTGTTGTTTCTAAATGGATATACTATCTGCACACAAAACATGCAGTTTAGATAAAACCTTTAATTAGTAATTAACATAAGGAAATCTGTAAGAAAGTGGTGTGGTTTTTATGGGAAAAAACATAGGGTCACAAATCAAGAGATGAGAGTGCTGTTGAGAGGAACAATAATAGCAGGCAATATTTATTTAGTTTTTGGTTTGTGCCAAAAACAGTTTTAGGCTTTTTCTCTAAAGCTCATTTAATCCTTGTAACTATTCTATGGATTATATCTTGTTGCTATTTTGACATACAGATGAGGACACTGATGGTTAGAGGAGTTAAGAAACTTACTGAAGGGCCCTGAATTCCTAGGTGGAAGAGCTGGAATTCAAAACCTAGAAATGTTAACTGTGGAGCCCATGCTATTAATGGCTCCGCTGAATTGGCTTTTGATGAGCAGCTCTTCTCTTTTTAAGTGAACATGGCCAATGTCCTATAATTTTTATTCAATCTAATGCAACGATCTTATATCTACCGTCACTATTCCCATGAAGTTGTTTCCAGGATTAACTGAAATAATATTTTAAAAAGCACTTTAAAAGATAATGTGCTCTTCAAATGCAAGGTAACCATTGTATACAATGGTTAGTTACTTGGAGCAATGGTCCATTAAATGGTCAGCAATGAGTATATTTGGTATTCTAATAAACTGAACCACAGTAATAGGCTTCTACTACATGTACACTCATTAGTTCTTCCCAGAATTCATGAGCAAGTCAAGGCTCAAACTGCCGCTAAACACAGTTATTTGGAGATACATAGGCATATTTCTGGAAACAGGGAGGAATTGCTGTTAATTGTTTGCACATGCAGACATTGTCTCAAATATGATTTTGCTATTTCAGAGATTCCCTTGTCATAACTATCAAAATGACACAAGCAGTACTTTTTTGTAATCTCCATATTTGACGCATGAAGGAAGACTTAATTCCTGTTTGAATAAACAACATAATAAGGTTATTGAGATTAGAGACCATTACTATATAAAATTATGTCTAAGTGGCAGATATAATTAACATTGGATTGTAATTACACTAATTACAAGTCACATTAAGACACTCCAGTAATGACAAAGTGAGAACCCTATAATTGAATGGAATAAGTAGGGAAACATGCTGCTCACACTAATTACCTAAATGAGCTAATATGTCTTCAGAGTGACAGTCATGCTCAATGTTATTACGCAGACAAAGCCGTTGAATGAGATATTTTTAAATTTATTTTTATTTAATTTATTTTTGCACATTTTCTTTCTTTATTCTCTCCAGGATCTATTTCAAGTCATCACCTGCTTAGAATTTCACTCTTGAGCCAACGAAAACAAAAACTGAAATTAGAGATTTCTCTAACCTTGTTAAAGGAGACTGCACAACAATCCGTGAATTCAGGTAAGATTCCAATCTTAGTGTGTGTGGAATGCAGTGAACACCAGTTGGTTTCTCAGACTAGCTGATGCTCTCAAATTTCTCCTCTGTTCAGCCTTCCAAATCAGGCACCTTCAGCTCACTGTGTGGTTTGCAGCATAACAATCATCATATTGTGGGTGCTGAAGAAACAAATATGGCTTCCAGCAGCCCCACTTCAGAGAAGCCCTGGAAAGTGATAAAATCTGAATTATTTGGGACAATTAGTACAAGCATTGCACTGGAACTCACATTTCAGCCCAAGCTGTTAAGTGAGACTGTACACTAATAGTGGAGTATGAATTCACAGCACTGTGAATATCTCTTTTTTAGAATTGTTATTTATTTCCCCCCTTCAGAGTACTTTTCCTTTATATGCCCCAATTGTCTGAGGGCACTGCTTGGGTGAGAAAAGAAAATAAAGGGAGCAGACTGAAGCTATTTGAAACCTTTCTTCCAAAAAAGAGATTTTTTGCTTTTAAGGCAGGGAAATCACAATATGTGGAAAACAGAATTGATGCGCGTAAATTGATAAACAATGCTGAGCATAGCTTTTCTTTCTCTTGTGTTGGTGAAGAAAGAAAATTGTGTCAGGCATGCTTTTGTTAGCAGGGCTTTGGAGCGGCTTCTGTGCATTCTACTTTTTCTTGTAGTCATGTAAATAGGTTTTCCTTATCTATATCCAGAAACTACAATTTTGCCTCTAAGAAACCAGGACTAAGGGGTTCTAATACAAGGCTGTAAACCAAATATGCACAGTTTATTAATAAGTGGATTCTATATTATTTCAATGGTGACAATTTGACCCTCCCACTCTGTTAATATTTGGCATGTAGCTAAGAAATAACGACCTTGTTTTCTTGAAGCACTCCACTTCCAGAGTTATGTAACTCTTGCAATCAATTATATTTTAGTTCAAAATGGACTTAATTTTGAATTTGAATTACGGTTATACTCACATTAATTCTGAAGTTGGAATATTTATATTCTAACTCATATAATCAAGCATTAGGATTTTACATAAGAAGATGTTTATTGAAATAAATAGTATTAAAGGCCAGGCTTCCACTAATGATCATGCAAATCAGAAGCACATGGAGGTTGGCATGTTTAATCTAAGGTAAGGAGTGGGGTGACTTAAATTGTATCCTTAGCACTATCCTGTTCTCACTGATGATTTTGCAAGTTATTCATTATTTCTGTTTTGATGCAATGACAATTTCACTGGTTACTTGCAACTTATTTAGTCCTTAAGGCTTAAAGCAGCTCAGAAACTTATTTCATTTTATGTCACTACCTCCTGGTAAATGAGTTAGCCAAGTTGGCAGAGTAATAAGATATCCCAGACCAGGGTTGGCAAACTTTTTCTGTAAAGAGCCAGATAGTAAATACTTAAGTTTTTCCGGATCACATATGGTCTCTGTCACATATAGTTTTTTACAACACTTTAAAAAATGTAAAAACCATTCTTAGATTGCTGTATACTAACTGTGTATATTGTGTATATATTATCTATATACAGTAAGTATACAGGGCTGTATACTATCAGACTGTAGGCAGAATTTGGCCCACAAACTGCTTGCCACCCCGTGTTGAACAAGTATCACAGGGAAGATTGTTCTTTATTAGAAACTAAATAAAAACTACTCAAACCAACTTTTCCTAAATAGTAAAAAATGAGATGTAGACCATAGATGCTCAAAGTTATGGATATTTTTATTCTATTTATACTTGAATAAGTTACTATACTTGGGCTATCTGAGTTGAGGATGGGATGGGAGCTTCCACACAGGCCGTGGGGAGCAGCCTGACCTGGGACTGGGGATCAGAGCCTAGGTAAAGTGAAGAGGGCATCTGTGCAAAGATGGAGATGGGGACTGGTGACATAACAGGGTGATAGGGTTTGCCTGTGTCCCCAGCCAAATCTCATCTCAAATTGTAGCTGTCTTAATCCCCACATATCAAGGGAGGGACTCTATGGGAGATACTTGAATCGCGGGACTGGGGATTTCCCGTGCTGTTCTCATGATAGGGAGTAAGTCTCATGAGATCCGAAGATATTATAAAGCACAGTTCCCCTGCACATGCTCTCTTGTCTCCCATCATATAAGACATTCCTTTGCTCCTCCTTTGCTTTCTGCCATGATTGTGAGGCCTCCCTAGCCATCTGGAACTGTGAGTTCATTAAACTTCTTTTTCTTTATAAATTTTTCAATCTTGGGTAAGTGTTTATCAGCAGCATGAGAACAGACTAATACACAGGGGCTTGATCAAGTAAGTAATTCTGCTAAAGGCAAGGTGATCCAGGTATCAGAAGAGAGTTACAAATAGGAAATGAATAAAACTAGACTGATTTCTGAAGTTTTCAATACATATGCATTTATAAATAAATAGAGATGTAAGTTGTGGTATACATACACACACACTCATATACAGTCATGTACTAAATATTGATGTTTTGGTCAAGGACAGACTGTATAAATGACAGTGGTCTCATAGATATAATACTGTATTTTTACTGGACATTTTCTATGTTTGGATATGCAAATACTTACCGTTGTGTTACCATTGCCTGTGCAGGTTTGTAGCTAAGGAGCAATAGGCTGTACCATATAGCCTAGGTGAGTAGTAAGCCATACCATCTAGGTTTGTGTAAGCACATTCTGTGATGTTCCCACAATGACAAAGACACGTAATGATATGTTTCTCAGAATATATCCCCACTGTTAAGTGATGCATGGCTGCATACCTTTCCTACCTCTGTCTACTGCAAGGGCCTGGGAGCAGCAAATTCTTAACAAGAATGAACAGTCTTAGTGCCCAGGTCATGACTTCTCAATATCATTCTCCATTAAATGCAACCAGGGCTCTTTGGAGAAATGATTGATTCTCAAACTAAGTCAGGAAACATATGAGTCTAGAATAATTTTTTGGGGGGTCCTGGAAACAAACAGAAAGATCACAGAGTAACTGAATTGTGTTTAAAAAAAAGTCCAGAAATCAGTTTGAAGGGCCCCTCACTAGGATAATCAGGAATAATTTCAGGAGGGCTGACTTGGGTAGGCTGCTGTATCAAAGGGCTTGGATAATCATCCAACATGGGAAAAGGAGTAGCAGGAAAGAGGGTGCTCGAGGAACAATGATATGGAGGGAAAATATTCTCATTGTCAAAGGTGGTTTAATACCTGGGAAAGAATCCTTGAGATTGCCATCTTGTGCTTCCACGAACACTATAGAAAAATACTTGGTTTCACTTCTGGTCCTCTAGGCCCCATCCCAGCACACCCAGATGTGTAATTCTTGCACCTCCTGTCAAGCATACCCACTTCCTTACCCCTTGTAACTGGCTCTATCTTTAGAGTATTGTTTATGTAAAAAGACTAAGTCAATAAACTAATTTATTGACTTAGTCAATACTAAAGCCCATTGAGTATCCTGGTGCCACCATGGTAGGTCAGCGCAGGATTCTCCCTGTCACTGCTCTAACAAATTTCTGCTGTAATTCTAATATCTAAATTCTTAAAACTCAAGATACAATTTTGTTGCTGAGAACTTCTTACCTAGACTTGAAACTAACATTAACTTTCTGACCTTTCCTTTTTTACTAATCACTTTTATTTTAGGTTTGGGGGTACATGTGAAGGTTTGTTACATAGGTGACCTCCTGTCATAGGGCTTCGTTGTACAGATTATTTCATCACTCAGGTATTAAGCCCAGTACCTAATAGTTATCTTTTCTCCTCCTCTCCCACCTCCCTCTCTTCACCCTCCAGTAGGTCTCAGTGTGTGTTATTCCCTTCTTTGCACTCTTGAGTTCTTATCATTTAGCTCCCATCAACATGTGAGAACATGCAATATTTGGTTTCCTGTTCCTGTGTGAGTTTGCTAAGGATAATGGCCTCCAGCTCCATCCATATTCCCACAAAAGACATGATCCCATTCTTTTTTATAGCTGAATAGTATTCTATGGTGTACATGTACCACATTTTCTTTATCCACTCTGTCATTGATAGGCATTTAGGGTGATTCCATGTCTTTGCTATTGTGAATAGTGTTGTGATGAACACTCGCTCACACCACATTCCTTTCTTAACCTCTGGGGTTCAATATGTCATCCTGTAGAAAATGGACCTTTGGCCACTGTTATCATCTTAGGCTTTAACAGACCTTTCCAGATATTATCTGTCTACTCAGTACTAGATCAGTTGTGACTGTAGAGTTCATGTCCCTATTTGAAAGTTCATTCCTAGGTATCTCTACCTATGCTGAATAAACAGAGATCCAATTTAGGCTCCGTTTTCTCTGCCTTTATTTTCTGCAACATCTCTGCATATAAATGCAATCTTCTGCCTAAAGCAATCTTGACTAAGTCAGAAAATAGACCAAATACCTTACGCCAACTGATGAGGCTTGAAATTAAGGCCCCCAGAGAAACAACTAATCTGATCATGACTGCTGGGCTCTTTGTTGCTCCCCCTATGCCTTTGTTACCAAGAAACCTAAGTATGGCCAAAGCCCCAGGAGCGTTCTTTCCCTGCTAGGCTGTGCACATTTGCTTTCCTTTTCTTCTCTTTCCTGTCCTCACTGTGGCTCTGTTCAACGGCTTGGATTCTTGCCATGGTTCCTGCTCTTTAGTTCTGTCTGAACCACAGTCTCACGGTTTGAGCGCTGTAATTTTCTCTTTAGTGGTAGTCCTTTCCACCTAAGAAGAGATTCCTGACCCGTTTATAATCCAGCTTGGTAGCTAGGGCACTGCCACATCTGGACAAATCCTTTCAACTAAAATTTATTTTCCGTCATAATATGTAAAATATGTTTACAATGTGGTCTGAATTAGGTTCCTTCACTGGTGTTTGGCATATGTGTACTCCTTGTAGTAGGCTACTCTTACCATCCCTTAATCCACTGGGTTCCACCTTCCTTACCCTTCTTGCTCTCCTGCCATCCCTTGAGCTCAGTCTTGCTTGAGTGAAGGCAGTTGTAGGCAAATCAGTACTCTCAGTGTCACTCAGCCATGGTTCTTGATTTTATGGCACATCCTGGCACCATGTAACATTATGTCTGCCAAATGTTTTCTGAATGGATAACCTTGTACCTGAGATCCAACCTAATGAAATCTACTAAGGTGCTACTCTACATTTAATTTTTTTGTAGTGCTCTAACCATAGTTAAGAGCAGAGTTTTGGAGTTAGAGCCTCACTTTATCTCTAATTCTGGGCAAGTTATTGAGACTCTCTGGGCATGGTTGGCCTACCATGAGGATAATGTATAAATAAATATGGGTAACAATTCATACATTAATCATGAGGTTGTTAAGAAATGATAACAATAGCTACTTATCCAGTGATATGTGAGAGGGTGTTGTGCTAAGTCCTTTACATATATTATTTCCAATTCTTAGAATTACATTGCATAGAATCTTATATTCTCATTTTACAGAGGAGGAAATTGAGGTTCAATGTGGTTAAGTCATTTACCTGAGGTCACCACAGTAAGCAAGATGCAGAACTAGAATCCAGTTCTAAGGTTTGGCTAACTCTTAAGCTCTAACATATTTCACTTTTTTCTGCTGGACGCCACTGATGGGAAGGTTTTTCACCAAATAAACAAAGAGACACATTTCTCTGTGGCATTTCCTGTTTTCCTTTTTCAAACATCTTTTTGGTTGCAGAAGAGCTGCCAGAATGAAAGACATAATTCATGTGTTGAACTGCTGCAAGCTGGAAAGAAAAATGCATTTTTAATCATTTAACTCATTCCCTGCAGGTATTTAAGTGCTTTAGGTGAAGTAGAAATGGACATACTTTAATGAGAAGGTGCCCTGACTGGACATTGGTGGGGATGAGGGACAGGTGAGACAGGAATGGCAAGGTTCTAAGGATTCTAGTCTGCAACATATGAGGTGCTTTCAAAAGTGGTAGGAAGGTGAATTTAATTCTTTGGGACCTTGGGAGAGGGAGTCTCTACAATGTGCTGGAGATTTCCTCAGAGTAGTATTTCCTGATATCTTTAAAGCTGGTCTCCTAAGTATTCTTTAACCCAGCCTCTTATTTTATTCCTCAATCACATTTTTTATATTTATAATTATTATATTATTATTTTTTTCCTGGAATATATAGTCTTTAAAGACCAGGAACATGAAACAGTGATTGGCGCATACTAAGTACCCAGTGAATACTTGCTGAATGACTATGACAAAAGTCCAAAGAAGATCCCCTACCTACCTGTGGAGACTGAGTTCATGAACTGCCATACTAAAATCTAAATACCTGTTTAGGGATAGCCAGGCAAGATAATAACATGCATGAACATGTTTTCATTAACATTTACTCTGTACACTTTTAATTCTAGAAAAGCCTTAGAAATAAGATATGCTATCTCTCACCCACAAAGACACACAGGGAGAAAACCAGAATTAGGTGGGGTTGCAGAAATGGGGCTGTGGACGTTGACGCTCTGACAGGTGGCCAGACAGTCCAAGAGGCAGTACAAAGATGTGGACAATTCAGCGAATGTTTCTTTTTCCAGTAGGTGCATTTTTATAGGTCTGAAGGAAGTGTAGGACGCATGACACCCAAAGTTAGATGGGTGGTGGTGTCATCGTGGTGGCTCAAACCAGCAAAGAGCCAAGAGTGTTCCAGTGTTCAAACAACGTCAGTTTGCCTGTGAGTTCCTATGGGTCAACAGCACCGTTAGGTGGCGTATCATATACTAGACTTGACGTTGGAGCCTTTCAATCATGTTATAGAATTTGAGGGACTAGGAAAATATTCACAATTTGCTTTGTGATATAAGGCTTATATAACCATATGCACCGTATGAGGCAAAACATCTCTCTATATTTTTATCTACAACTATATATGGAGAGAAAAAAACAGATTGGGAGGAAATATATGAAAATGTTATTAGTGATTATCTCCAGGTGGTTAAATCTCAGGTGGTATATGGTTTCATCTGTATGTTTTCCAAGTCTTCTCTAGTTAACATGAAATACTTACAGAATAGAAAAGGCAAATATTAAGAAAAAAACAATAACCAGAGGAAGATGCTGCTAGGCAAGATAAATTAAAAATAAATCAGACTGTGCTGGTAATTCTTCTCACGTCTTTGTTTATTGTCCACTGGAGTAGACTTTTTTGCTCCCTGTCTGAACTACAGACTGTAGTACCTCCTGGGTTAGTGCTTGGCATCTTCCAATAAACCCCTGCTCAGTCAAAATCCTGCTTTTACAAGATCTAACCTCTGGCTGTTCACAACATGTAGCATTTAGTTGTGATGGACACACAGACCTGGGCTTCATGTGAAGAATTTCAGGCAGGAAAACTGAGGTAAATATCACATTTTGGAAATATCTTCTTGATCTCTGATATACCAGTATCAGAAATCTTAAAGTAGAAACTTTTTACCTAACATCCCTCATGGCAACTTCATAGACTTCTACATGTGTGATAGAGAAGATGCTGAGATTTGGTAAAAATGTAAGAAACAAAAAGCTGAATGTGTTGGTTTATTTCTAAGATTACAATGGCTACTTTAGAATTAAGGATGAGACTAGATCTGAAGTTTTTCATGCAGCTGGAAAAGGCAAAGACAGAGTAACCCCTACCTAATGCCTCCCTTTGTCAGCCTCTGGTTGTCCTTCACTGTTACTTTCCAGTTATATCTACCCTTTCTGCCTCACAAGAAAGCCTATTTGTCACATTTTCCCTTCAATCATAATATACAAGTCCTGTATTTTATTCTATGCCAGGTAACTGATTAGGCTCTGTTATTTTACATGAACCTAAGTTGAGGTGTTGATAGCTGATAAGGACTAGATGTATGAGATGTGTTAAAATGTGTTCTGATAACATTGACATTTGCTCAGTGACCTTCAGAATCTTAAGTCTAGTGGGAATTTAAGACACCATGAGGTGCTGTAAGACAAAAGTGTAAGAGCAAAAGAGTCTTTCATAACCCAAGATAATGTAGACAACTGTCTAATGGAGCTTAGCATTTGGCCAGTTCTTATTTTCAGAGGAAATTGTCTGGAATCAATGATGTTTACCTCTGATTTCTGTGCAATACCTAATATTTAAAACTTAAATTTAAAAAATTGTGACTACTTATTTCAGAGTACTTTTGCTGTTGAATTTCAAAGATAGTCTGATCTTTTTTTAATGTAGTTCCATTAAGATTGTTATGTACTCTCTCCAGCAAAAGAATTGAACATCAATGTTAGCTGTAACATGGTATATTTGTATATTTAATTCTGTATCCTTTTGCAAGTTAGTCAAGGATAGAGAAGTTACTTGGAAAAAAATAACTATAAAACCCAGCAACAAAAATGTTGATTATTTCTAAAAGGTCAATTGAAATGGACTGATCATACTCTGTTATTAAGTGGCCCTTAACCTATACTGTGCTGCTCTTAATTTCCTTGATGTGGCCTTGTGTTTGTGAAATTCACATTAGAATTCTGATTAGATTTTTTTGGTATTAGGAAGAGAGAAAGACAGCCACTTTCTCATTCCAATCATTTGTTCATTTTTTTTCTTTTTCCTTGCTTTGCCTTTAGTTGAACTGTTTGCCTATATCATTTCATTTTAATGCATATATCAATTTTTGCTTTTTTTAATCCACTTAAGATACATAGCAAGTAAGAGATCTTTTTTTAATGTGGCTATCTGATTGTAATTCAAAGGGTGTGTATGTGTGTGTGTGAGTATGCATACATGTGTGTTTGAAGTTTAAGAAAGTTTAAAAACAACTTATACCATGAGATCAGTTGTAAGACACTGGGAAAAATCACTTAATTTTGTTATCTGTCTTCTCATCTAAAAATTAAGAATAATAGTGTGTTTTGTATTTCAAAAAGTAATTGTAAAGTTCATAATGAATTAGTCAAAAGAGCTTCTAAAAATATAAAGTACTGCTTAAATATAAGAAAAATACTACCTATATTGCTTTGATTTTTCATATTTCTGCTTTATAAATTGCATAATTTAAAGATAAGTATATTATTCAGTTTGCCTATTTTTCTTTATTTTTATTGAGATCTCTAAAGATAAAAAATCTACATAAAATATGATAATGATATATACATATACATACAAATATTTTTGCTTAAATATTTTTTTATTTAGTGTAAGATTTCCATTTTGATTCTCAGTGTATAATATCCCCAAATTTAGCAATTTGATTAACATACATGTACTTTGTATTTATAAAATTATGGTGAAGAACTTAAGTTTTGCTCATTAACATGAAATAATACAAGCTATGATTAGACAGTGACAATTCTCTTTTGCCATATGGTTAGAAGACAACAGAACTTATACTTTGGGGAGCCAAATAAGTAAAACAGATTGTTCTGCCATTGGACAAAAGTCTCTACAAAAACTTGACCACTGTGCAAACTGAAAAATAGCATGATTTTACAGTCAACAATTTTAAGATTTTTTTTTTTATTGTGATGCTATACTTCAATTTGTCTATTATGCTGGTCAGGTTAGCATCAACCTTTTTAAGTAAGACATTCTGTGCTGGATAATCCCTGTACAGTTTCTGAGGCCATTTTAAATGAGTAAATAAATAAGAAATTTGTGATTTATGGGATTCCAGAAAAGTGTTTAGCAATTTTGTGCTGCAAATATCAGAAGAATGTATATTGGTAAAATACTATATTAATGTAGAAAAGTGCTCACATTTTGCAAGAGACTTAAAATAATTAAATGAGCTCTTTGGCTAAAGCTAACCCCTGTAATAAATCTGTCATTTTTTTCCTGGAACCTTGCAGTTACATGGAGTTTCTACAGTCTCTGCAAATGCAACCTCATTTGGGCAGATATTTTTAAATGTTTGCCAGAAAGTAAACAGGAAGCAAATCTGAAAGTAATTTGGAAAAGTCAGAAAGATACTCTCCTTCCAAGAATCTAACTCAGTTACCACTGCTCTCCTTGCCTTTATTTAATACTCAGATAGGTTTTCATTTAAAGAACCAGGTGACAACTGTTAAGTTAAGGTGGATTTCAGCACCTTCCGGACACCTCAAAATAAATCACCCAGATTCCTCTCTCCCTCCTGCAGCACCCCCTCCTTCCATTAGAGAAGAGTTGTATATGCTGCAAGAGACTATTTGATCATTGAAGAGAGACAAAATGTTCTGCTTTTCAGCACATTTTAATCCACAGCTGGTGCACAGATTGGCAGAGAGTATATGTTAGTTTTAGCTGTGAATTTTTTCAAGTTGAGGTTGCCTATATTTAGATCACTGGAGTTTTAGGATTGCTGAAAGTAAATGTTTGAATGAGAAAAATATTGACTGGAGGAAAATACTGTTTAATAGAGGTGTTGATTTTGACCAGCCTGAAATATGCTCCTGTTGGATGAACATTTGTAATAGGAGAAATAAAATTGTAGGTATTACTGGGAAGTCACATTTATTCAATTACCATGCACTAAAGATAAACCAAGGTGTTTAATTTGGTGTCTAAAGCATGCTTGACTCCTTTGGAGAAAAAAAATGCTTTTGTAGGTTCATTTTTGAAAGCAAAGTATTGCAGTTCAGAGACAGAGAAGCCAACAAACAACCCAATTCATACTTTAAATTTTTCAAATTTATCAAAATCCTAAAGTAATTACTTTTGATTCTTGGACTACCATGCAAAACAGTCTGTTCATCCACAGGAGAGAATTCAATGTTGATATATGTTATTTCTTCCTAAACTGACTGAATTCATTCAACAAATAGTTATTAAGCACCCATGAAGAGCCAGGCAATGTGCCAGGCACTGAGCATGTTTTAATTTAACTGATTGTTACTGCTCTGTGAGATGTAAATAAATACAATAGATTGTTTTAAACCCTGATTTTGTTATATTATATTCTTTTATAGCCAGAATGTTGTTTCAGTAGTTTTAATAGTAGGTTTACCTAGTAGCTCAAATAGATGCATAGAATATGGACTTAAAGTAACAGAAACTATAGCATTAAATGACTTTTTTCTCCCCAAATCTCTTTAAAAAAAAAAAACTAAGCCAAAGTCAGTTCTTATCTAGTATGAAAGAAAGGATAACTGTTTTAAATGGGATGTTTCAGAATAAGTGTAGGGAATGGATTGGGTTGTTGAGTGTTGGAGACCTCTACTTTAACTTAAAAACATAAATCATTTTTAGTATATTTATCTGTATCTGATCACCAGATCAGAAATTATATTCTAAGTTAAACTGCATAGAGGGGGAAATTGGCAGTATAGATTCAAAACATTTACAATGTTCATTATCTTTGAATTAAAAAACAACCTCAACTATGACTTTTCCTTAGGGAAGTGATTAAAGCTATAACCCTAGATATGCAAGGAGAGTCAGAATTATGTTATTTATAATATTTAAAATTGGATATAAACTAAATATATGTTATAAAGTATTTCTTAAATAAATTACAGTACAATATAGAGGCCAGGCATGTGGCTTATACCTGTAATCCCAGCACTTTGGGAGGCTGAGGTGGGCGGATCAGGAGGTCAAAAGATTGAGACAATCCTGGCCAACATGGTGAAACCCTGTCTCTACTAAAAATGCAAAAATTAGCTGGATGTAGTGTCCTGTGCCTGTAGTCCCAGCTACTCAGGAGGCTAAAGCAGGAGAATTGCTTGAATCTAGGAGGTGGAGGTTGCAGTGAGCTGAGATTGTGCCACTGCACTCCAGCCTGGCAACAGCATGAGACTCCATCTAATAAATAAATAAATAAATAAAATTACAGTACAACATAGATTCAACATGACAGCATGCTAAGTGACCATATAAATGGTTTTTTAAATAATGTATCATGAATATGCTTCTATTGAGTTCCACTAAAACTGCTTTTATTAAAATCGCCAGGAAGTTTCATAGAGCAAAATGCAGGGGACTTCCTTTTCTGAATTCATCTCACTTGACTTTTCTGCAGGAATCTTGTACCTACCTGACCACACAGTCCCCTTTGAAATACCTTCTTGGACTTGTGACACCACACTTTCCTAGTTCTTTCTCCTCAGCAGTAAATGTTGAAATGCTCCAGGGATCTCCCATTTTTCATCCACATTTTTTTTACCTAAGAAACTGCATACATCTAATAATGCTACATACTAGTTATAGATCAGTGCTTCACAAGTATGTATTCACAAACTTGACTTTTGCCTAACATTTCACAAATATATTGAACAAACTATGAGATAGCTCTATGCAGACATCTGAAATAAATTCAAAACATAACTCTGCTAAACTAAAACCTTGGTTTCTTTTTTCTCCAACTATATTTTCTTTAAATTTCTAAAAGTTAGTATATTTCATTATTATTGACTAATTTTTTCAAGTAAAAAACTAAGGATTATCTTTGATGTTTCTCTTTCTGCCAAATCCCTCATTACACCCATTCCATCAGCAGGCTTGCTCACCTAATACCATATAATATCACACACAGAGAGTAGAAACTCGGCATATGCATCCATCCATTCATCCATCCATCCATCCATCCAGCCAGCCAGCCAACCAGCATGTGGTTTTAGAACCTTGCTAAAATCTACAATGTTTCTGTTCTCTTTTCTAGCCCTTCTTAACTGATTCTTTTAAATGCAATAAAATTAAAGTTTCCAAGAGACAAATATCAGTAGGTTTTTCTACTGTCATCTTATTGTCTTCACACTACACTAATGCATGTTGCTTATAATACAATACTTTTCAGCTCTTTGCTAGTGAATTGACTTTTCCCAAAATATTTCGGTATTCTGAAATTTTTAAGAGGAAGTGTAAAAAATAAAGCCTTCTAATGCTTATTGAAGACATTTGATTGGAGGAGAAATTTTCCTTCCATTTTGTAATAGATACATTTATACAATGAGCATATTTTCTAGATACAGGTGTTTTCATAAGAATTTTGCAAACTGATTACATCCTCGTCCTTCGTAGGTATATATATATGTGTGTATATATATGTGTGTGTATATATTTATATATATGTGTATGTGTGTGTGTATGTGTGTGTGTGAGTGTGTGTGTTTCTATGGGGGCTGGGGGAGACTTTAGGTGTAAAGGGTGATAAATGGAGATCACTATGGCTTAATCTCCACTTTTCTTAAAGGACTGTATTTAATACCCTAAAAAAGAGGAAGAACAAGTAGAAGCCAACTGGGCTTATTGGATCAAGGGTACTCAGAGTCTAGAGGGACATATGGAACTCTTTTGGGGCCACAGAACAACATCCTGGCAGAGATGAACCACAGAAAATTTTCTTAACTCTACCTCAGATCAGTGGGCACCTCTGATAAATTGAAGGCTCAAGAAAACCACCAGTGAAAGACTTCAGTGACTGGCAGAGTGACAGAGTATGCTATAGCAAAAGAAAGCAGAGTGGAAGAATACAAACAAACTTGGCTTAAGTGCGTATGAAACAATCCCAGAAATGACTGACAAAAATTTGAAGACTAGATCTTTTGCATGGAGAAGGCAAGGACCATAAAAATTCAAATATTAAGCATATAACTACAATTGTGCCTAAATTGTTTTTGCATGGAAAACCATGGATAACCATCATTTCTGCATTTCCCAAGTTTTCTATTGATTTTATGATTAGATTAAAATTTTTTATTGTTTTTTTCTGTGAAATCATCTGGTCTTAGTTACAATCCCATTTCCATTTTGGGCAATTTATTTAACATCTTCATTCTTCCTTTAAATATCACCCAAACTGGGACAACAGTGACGCGTAAAAGAATTAGTATCTATAAAGCATTTAGGACAGTGTGTGACATATAGTTAGTGCTACATAGATAATTACCACTATTATATTAATATTAGTTCCAGTGAATAATCTTTACATTGAAAAACAAACAATGAGACACCCAGGAGAGATATGAGTTAAACATCTTCTAATCTTTGTAAATGGCTTTTTAAAAAATTTATAGGTGACTTTCTTTATTTCCCTAAGAAAATTAAATTATAACTACAAATAATAGCAATTTCTCCTTTTATTTCTTCTTCAGTCATTAGAAGTCCTAGAAAAATGCTAATTATGCATTTTGACTTCATGTATGTCTTCTTTTGACTTCATGTATGTCTTCTATCATTTCACCAATGTATATTTTTATTTATTTACTTAATTTTTTATGAAACAATGTTTTAGACAAGGCATTAGGCAATGCAGAGCAGTAACTCTGAAAAAAGTGAGGTGAAACTTATAATTGTCCCAGCTTACTTCCTTGAAAGAGTCTCTAAGTAGTGGTGGTATGAGGAGGAACCTAAGAAGAGGAGCTTATCAAACTCCTGGAGTTGAGGAATTGTAGCTGAAATCCTAAGAGACAAAGAAAGATAGAGTTTGCAGAGTGAAGTATTTCAAAAGAGAGAGATGCTCAGATAAAGAATCCAGCGATCTGTAGAATGTCCCTCTTGATTATTCAACAGAATACAGATTAATGCACTGATGTGAGAAAATTCCCCAAGGCCAGAAAAAGAACCACAAAAAAGAATTAGAAGTGAAAATGCCCAACGCTTACACAGACCAAGAAGGGTGCCTATTACCCACAAGCTGGCCTGGAGAAGCTTACAACTCATGGGCTTTGGTAAGAGTATATAGTAAATAGGTCTGCCTCATTCTTGGAAATAATTAGCCCCAGGAAAAAATTCTCCCTGGTCTTGACTATCAAATCTTAAAAAATTAGATCCAAAAGAATCAAAATACTTTTAAGTAACTTAAATATTAAGTTCTGAGTCAAAATTTTTTGTCTCAGAAAAAAATTAAAAGATATTTTTAGGAATACAAAATGCCCAGTACCCAGTAAGATATGTACCAGGAACACAAAGCTACAGAAATATAAGACCCCCTAATAAGAAGAATAAATACATCCAAATGAATCCAGAAATGATGCAGATATTACAATAGCCAGACAAGGACATTAAACATTTAAGTTATTCCACATGTTAAAAATGTTAGCTAGAAACATAGAATGCATTAAAAAAGATTTAAATCACACATCTAGAAATGAAAAAAAATACAATGTGTGAGATGAAAAATACACTGGATGGGATTAAACCAGATTTGACATTGTGAAAGAAAAGATGAGTGAACTTGAAGTCATAGCAATAGAAACTCCTCAAATTAACACATAGAGGAAATGAAAGAGTACAACAGCAAATATATGAGGGAGCATCATGGAACTGTGGACAACGTCAAGTGGCCTAATATATGTGTAATCAGACTATGAAGGAGGCAGAGAAAATATCTGAACATGTAATGGCTGTTTTAAAGTCTAGTTTGATGAAAACTATAAATCCACAAATCCTAGAAGCTCAACAAATTTCAAAGGCAAGGGGTACTTAAAGGAAGCTTTTGTAATATTTAATATTAATAACATATGGTCTTTAATGGTTGAATTATAGTTTGATTTTTTCACCACTCTACCAGTCATGTATTTTACTGTTTTTCACATGCACTAAGTCTAAATCAAATGGATACCTTTAATAGTCTCATTATTTTTAATTTAAAATATTTAATTGACAAAAATTGAAAATATTCAACTTTTATTATTACAGTGTAATAATGTATGTATGCATTGTGTAATATTTACCACAATCAGATTAATTAAAACACTCATTACCACCCATGCTGTACATTAGATACACAGAATTTGTTAATCTCATAACTGAAAGATTGTACCATTTGACCAATATCTCCCGATTCCCCTACCCACCAGCCCCTGCCAGCCACCATTTTCTCTGCTTCTATGAGTTTGACCTTTTTAGAGTCCACATACAAGTGAGATCATAAAGTATTTGTCTTTATGTGTTTGGTTTATTACAATCAGCATAAGGTCCTCCAGGTTCATCCATGTTGTAAAAAATGCCAGGATTTCCCAATTTTTTTTTTTTTTTTTTGCTGAATATTTTATTATATATATGTAAAGCTTTTTAAGTCATTCTTATGTTGTTAGATACTTAAGTTGTTTCCATAGTTGGCTATTGTGAATAATACTTCAGTGAACCTGGGGGTGCAGATATCTTTTTGAAGATATTTATTTAATATCCTTTATATATATACCTAGAGGTGATATTACTGGATTTTGTGGGAAGTTCTATTTTTAATTGTGGGGGAACTTCATACTGTTTTCCATAATAACTGTACCAATTTACATTCCTACCAACAGTATACAAGAGTTTCCTTTTCTCCATACTCTTGCCAACACTTGTGATCTCTTGTTTATTTTGTAATAGCTATCTTAACAAGTATGAGGTGATATTTCATTGTGATTTTGATTTGCATTTCTCTGATGACTAGTGATGTTGAGAATCTTTTCATGTGGCTCTTGGTCAATTATTTGTATTCTCTGGGAAAAAAAAGTCTATTCAGATCCTTTGCCTATTTTTAAATCAGGTTTTTGTTTTTATTTTTGCTACTGACTTATGTTAGTTTCTTATATATTGTAGATGTTAACCCCTTATCAAATATATGGTTTGCAAATATTTCCTCCCATTTCATATGTTACCTTTTCATTTTTTTGATTGTTCCTTTGCTGTGAAGGAGCGTTTTAGTTTGACATAGTCTTACTTGTTTATTTTTTTCTTTAGTTGCCTGTTCTTATGGTATTATATTAAAAAAGAAAAATTACTAAGGCCAGTGTCTAAAAGCTTTTTCCTTATTTTTTTTCTGGAAGTTTTATGATTTCAGAACTTTAAATTTAAATTTTTAATTCATTTTGAGTTAATTTTTATGTGTGGTATAAGACAAGGGTCCAATTTTATTCTTTGATGTGTAGATATTCAGTTTTTCTAACACCATTGTATATTCTTGGTATCCTTGTCAAAGATTAATATGATCTTATTTCTGGGTTCTCTAATTTATTTCATTGATCTATGTGTGTGTTTCTATGCCATTACATACTGCTTTGATTACTATAGCTTTGTAATATAGTTTGAAATTAAGAGTGTGCTGCCTCTAGTTTTGTTCTCAAATTTTCTTTTATTGTTTCATGTTTATAAACATAATGGATGACTGATAAGTATGTCCTCATGAAGACCACACACTTAGCCCATTGGATACTGAAAGTCATGCAGAAAGTCATGCAGACATATAATATATTTGCTCCTCCTTAAGCCTCTTATCAGCTAGAAAATATAAATTTAGCCAAACCACATAAGTGCTAAAAGTTAAAAAGTAGCTAGCATCTGCTATATAATAGGATGTAAATAAAAGTTAAAATTTAAAATCCACCTAATAGCAAATTCTATTTTAAATTATAAAAAGGAGAACCTCTGCCTTTTTCAGTATGGTCATCTCCACTGCCATCAGCTTATTGTGAACAGGTACTTTGTAATGAACCCATCAAAAAGATTGATTATGGGAAGTAATATTTAAGATTTCTGAAACTGATAAATCTATTTTTTAACCTATTATTTTAGGTTAAAAATGGCTTTTTCATTAGAGAAACTCCAACAGATTTTTGTTGTTGTTGCTATTTAAACTCTGTGACTTATTGGAAATATTATTAAATTTTATAAACAATGTGACTGCATTTTGAATAGCATTAATCACTAAAAGTAATTAGTGATTAATTTATGGACTACTTTAAATAAAGTTTCTGTAATATTTAATGTTAATACACATGGTCTTTAATTGTTGCATTATAGTCTGATTTTTCACCACTTTTGCCAGTCATATATTTCACATTTTATCACATGGGCAAAGTCTAATTCAAATGGATACCTTTAGTATTCTCATTATCTTTTTAATTTAAAATATTTAATAGCTTTTTGTGGTTCTTATGTATTAATATTTAGGAATTAAACCAAAACTCATATCCTTCTCACCCGAAAAGTATATGTGAGGGAGCTTCAAGCTAAGAGTAAGATTCAAATTAGTATTATTCTAGGTTCTTGGGGGAAAACAACAGTATATAAAGACTTATGGTTGCTAAGTTATGCAACTTTATGATTCACTTTTCTCGTTGACTCTAACTTTTATAACTATATTTATATATTCTTATTCAGGCTTTAATCCACCTGGTGAATCTTTTTTTTTTCTTACTTTTTATTATTTGAGGTGGGGTTTTGTTCTGTCGCCCAAACTGCGGTGCCGTGTTGCAGTCTGAGGCACAGTGGTACTGAGATGGAGAAAGTTCCCTTGTCCTCCTCACAGGGCATGCAGTGGGCATGTGGCTTACTTCTTCAGTGTCCCGCTGGTCAAACCTCTAGGGAAGCATACAGACAAGCAGGCTGTGGGGCTCCAACCCCTTGGCAGTGTATAGGTTGAATGTTTACAGCTCCTGAAGCCCCAGTGGGCCTGTGTTACAGGGTGCTCTTTCAGTTTTGCTCTTTTAGTTTTACTGTCTACAGGTGGCTTGAGTTAACCAGCTCAATTAGACACTCTACTTTGTCGCAAGGACAGGGGGCTTTCTGTATCCTGGGTTCTTGCCTTGTGTACCAGAAGAATCGGATCACATCTGGGCTTAGAGAATGAGTGCAACGTTTTATTGAGTGGAGGTAGCTTTCAGCAGATGGGGGAATTCAGAAGGGGATGGAGTGGGAAGGTTTTCCTCTCAGCAGACTGGGCTGTCCTCCGACTGTCCCGGCCAAACTCTGTGTCTTTCTGCTTCTGCTGGTTGGTGGCCTGCCAGCGTGCCAGTGCCTGTCAGTGTGTTCCTCTCAATGTTCAGCGACTTGTGTGTCTGCCTATTAGAGTCTTGGAAGTTTTTATAGGCACAGAATGGGGGTGTGGAAGGCCAGAGTGGTCTTGGGAAAGGCGACATTTGGGCAGAAAATGCCTGTCCTCACCTAGGTCCATGGGGTGGATCCCTAACCAGGGACCACACCCTCCTTATGCAGCACTTCCCTTCCCCACTTCCATATCATTTGAAGGGACCATGCTCTTCCTTTCTCAGCACTTCTCTTCTGTATCAGTACCATCACAGTCTAACCTCAGACTCCCAAGTAACTGGGATGATAGGCACATACTATCATGCCTGGCTAATTTAAAAAATTGTAGAAATGGGGTCTCCCTATGTTGCTTAGGCTGGTCTTGAACTCCTGGGTTCAAGCAATTCTCTCACCTAAGCCTCGCAAAGTGCTGGGATTACAGGCATTAGTCACTGAGCCCAGCCTACATGGTGAATCTTGATTCTTTCTTCAAGACTCAAAATTAGCTCCTCAATGAAGATTATCCTTAAAACTCAGAGTTGAGAGACACCTCTTGTGTATTGCACAGCACTGTGTA
This sequence comes from Cheracebus regulus, assembly GCA_963574635.1. NCBI lineage: Eukaryota > Metazoa > Chordata > Mammalia > Primates > Pitheciidae > Cheracebus > Cheracebus regulus. The sequence continues at coordinate 36,015 of CAUYQU010054387.1, forward strand.
CTCTGCAGCTTCCATTATGATTTCTGTGATTTATGTTAGACTATGATGTCTTTGAGGGAGGGTCATATCTAGGTCTCTTATACCATAATTGATACAGTCTCTGGCATAAGGGTAAATACTTTGTAAATGCTTTTTGAATAGTCATTTTTAAATAAATTGGCATGGGAAGATCACAACATTTATTATCATATAGTTTTAAAAGAAGTCAAATCTGTTATTTTGCTTAATTCTTCACTCAATGGCTATCATTGTTTTTATTATTCCAGTGAGGGTGCAGGGGAACAGACATGTTTCTTTCTAAAACTGTTTTATGAATAGAATAAAGGTGTTAGATACTTACTAGTACCTTTTACACTGGTTGAAATGACCCCGATCTCTTTCATCTTTCTTCAAAATACATGCTTTTTCACAATTAAAATAATATTTGTAGATCAAAAGTAATCTAGGTATTGTTATAGAATGCTATGCAGAGATGAGATAGGAATACTTTAAATATAATTTAAATTCTTTACATAACTTTTAAAAATGAGTTCTATATGGTAAATTTTATAAACATGATATCATATTTGGCTTCTATATACCAGTTTTTAAAAGGCTTGCTGCCAAAAAAGAAAAAGAAAACAGCTGAACATCATTAGAAGGTTATTGGCAATAGGAAACATTAACAAAAAAACCTGGTCCTCTGAATAAAGATATACAAAGATGGAGAAGATAAATAATGTCCATAATGAATTTTAATAAATCCTAGGAGAGAGGTAGCAATGGGTCAGTGAGAAATTTGAAGAACCTAGAGTGAGGAAAACTTATCCTCTGGGTCTCACTTCAAACAGCCATCGAATAAGACACCAAAAACATCAAAGCACCAGGACCAAAGGAATAGTTATTTTCACATCAAGTTTCTTGTTGTTTTTAATTAGACATTTCTTTTTAGATTATACCATATACTCTTTTTTTTTGCTAAAATATAGTTACTTTGCAACAAACTTACTCTGAATAAGTTTTCAAATACAGTCTTTCAAGTGTGTTAAATTATAATTACAATGAGTATGACCTGCTCAGTCATTCTTGCATGTAATTTGCTCATATACTCTGAGAGTTAGAAATGATTGAGGGTATGGAATATTAACAGGCCTTATTATGAGAGGGGAGCCTTTATATTTGGATTTCTTAAAACTTCAGTATGGAAGTCCTGTATTGCTTATTTATTTTGCTTAGCTATTTCAATTTTGCCACTAACTTTAGGAAACTCATGTATATGTTAGTCATCAACCAGCAAGAATAAGTGTCAATTTGTAAGTCTTAATTATATTTCTATCATAAATGACACGCTTTTGTAGCCTGAATTGTGAACTTAAACCCTCACGTAGTTGCAATGTGCAGGGCTTATTTCTGTTTTATAGTATCATAAGGTTGTTAGGAATATCAAGGAAGATACGGCACGTGAAAGTGCTTTGTAATTTTTAGGAAATGATCCAATTGTAAAATATTAATTTTATTAGAGTACCTAGTGTGTGTTGGGCACTGATAAACATTATAATCAGCATGATTTGAATTGACACTAGGAATTTCCAAATGGCATTATAGTTTTTTTTATTTTAACCATTCAACCATGGTTATACACTTTAGGAATGGAAAAGCTGTTTTTATTCATTGATGGAGATTCATTAATTTAGTGAAGGAAAAACAGTTTAAATCCATATTTTGTTATTTGCTGTTTTCCAGTTGAGGTATTAGTCTCTCTTTGGTCTTTAACCACAGTGTATTTTTAATGATATATTTGATCTAGCTCCTGTGGATTATGGGAATAAGTAATAATTATAAAATTTTGTATTGATAGACTATAAGTTATTTTAATATCAATAGTGAATGTGTATAGTTTATTTTTATGGTCTGGCGTCATGCCATTACACAGAGATTCACACAAATACATTTCTCTATCGGTACCTTTTTTGGTAACTGTCTTTTTTTTTTTTTTTTGCTACTACCTCCCATTGTTATCACCTTTCTTTGTTAGTTCTTTCTTTGGCAAATTCACTGGATAATTATCTGATAGTGTCCATATGTCACATGTTAGAGAGACTTGATTGAGTACTTTGCAATCAAAATATATTGTACCATTAATGCTTTTACTTGCCTGGTTTCCAAAATGGATTTATTCTGATTCCAATTGCCAAAACTATCTCAAACCATGAACTGTAATTTTTATATCTAAAGAAATAGCACAACGGAAAACAGTGAAAATTTTAGCTAATCTATCTCTTGGGCATGTTCTATCCCTTCCTCTCTCTCTTTTCAAATACCAGTTAGTTAGAAATTGTTGTCTTTTCACACAACCCCAAATAGCCTCACTCCAATGCAATATTTGCCTATAGAGGGCAACTACATAGACCAAGAGGAGGGAAATTCTTTGTGTAAGTGCTTTTTTTCCCGGGAATCCCGGATATTAAAAGGAATTTTTTTTCCATGTGAATTTTTGTAGACATGAATCTGAGGGGCAGGTCCTAATTAAAGCAAGTCCTACTGGAGTCGATGGTTTCGTAACCTTGATACTGTCCTTTTGGCTGAGGTAATGCTCCCAGGACCAGTGTAGGAGCTGAGCCCTTTCAGCTCACAATGATGCTATTTTCAAGTCGGCCTGTGTCTCCCCCTTCTGGCCTTGGGCTGGGTGGTCATTTGTCTTTGCCCAGAGTCACCTTGTCAACTGTGTAAATAACCTCTTTGGTTACTTACAAATCCTGAAGCCACGATTTGAGTTCTGTCTATGTCACATAGGAACTGGGGGCAGCTGGGAAGAGCCACACCTCAGGAGCATACTTGTCTCATTGTGCTGTCCAGCACATAATGATGTATCTGCGCTCAGGCTGTTACAGAACAGACCGTCTTCCCAGAGAGAAAACGGAGAACTGGTTGGAGTAAGAGCCTCCACCGTCCTGGGTGTTAACCTTACTTATGTAACTAATCTCCTCTGCTCTAGACCAAAGCCTGGAACGGAGAATATTAACATAAGAGCACAATCATTTTGAACTTCTTTTCAAGCTCTTGGTTTCTTTTCTTGACTGGAGACCATAGCTTTTATTTTTCTCATCCTACATTATTATGCCTTTCTTCTTCCTGACTCCATCAACACCTTAATGACAGAAAGAAATAACTTCTGTTATTTCAGGTGAACTCTATCAACTTATTTCTCCAAGCTAAATTGTTAAATTGCTGAAGGGTTAAAAACTTGCAGTAGAAATTAAAGAAACAAACCACGAAATGACACTCAAGACAACAAGTAGAGCTTGAAGGTGTATTTTTGGGGGATGTGGTGGGTAAACCAGCAGGGGAATCATTTTCCAAAAAAAAAAAAATAGAGAAAATAAAAATAACCTTAAAATTTTTTTTAAAGGTATTGTTTTTATCCCCTGCTAGAATGTTGTATGAAAACATCATAATAGCAAAGATTTTTTATAGTGGCTGTTCACAAAAAAATGATTAGAAAGTATTTTGTAAATAAAAGATATATGATACATATTAAATATTAACACCACTATTAATTTTTAGATTACACTGTATTAAGAGAACTGTATTATTCTTTTTAAAATATATGGATGTTTTCTTTATACTGAACTATAAGAAAAAAATTAATTTTTCTCTATATTTTATTTTAGATAGTTTCTGTTTTGTGTTTATGTTAATTAGCTTTTCCTTCTATAATATCATAATGCTGTTAGTTCTATCTACTGTATTTTTGATTTCTCATACTGTATTCTAGTTTTCACCTCTAAGTTTCTTTTTGGCATATAAATACATCGTCTAAGTCTCTACTTAACTTTTTGAACAAATGGGATGTGGTTATAACTTTTAAAATATCTTTCTTTGCTAATTCAAACACCTGTGTTGTTTCTGTTTTGCTCTCAATTGATTTTTCTTTTCATTATGAGCTATATTTTGTTGCTTATTTTCATGACAAAATATTTTGTTTTGGTAGTAGACATTGTAGAATTTCACCTTGTTGGGTAGCTTATATTTTTGTATTCCTGTAAATGTTCTTGAGCTCTATTGTTAAGCACAATTAAATTACCTAAAAAGATTTTAATCTTTTTAGATCTTGTTTTTAACCTTTTTTAGGTAGGACCAGAGCAATATTATCCTAGGGCTAATCCTCACCTTTGAGACCTTTCTAAGTACACTATCAAATATCCTGTAAATCACTAACTTTTCCAGATTGACTGGTAAAAGACTGAATTACTGGCCAGATACTGTTTCCTCTAATTACTTCAGGTAGTTCTTCTCCAGTCTTTGTTTTTTTCGCTTGCTTATGCTGATCTGTGCCCTGTTCAGTACTTGAGAGGAACACATCCGCAGATCCCCAGAGTTGTCTCCATGTGTGGAGTTCCCCTTTTCAATCCTTTGTCTTGTGACCTCGACCTGCCTTGGTTTCCTGACACTCTCAATTCTATCTCCCCAATTTAGGGCATTTTCTGGGCTCTGCTTAGGTTCCCCCTCATTGGGCTGTAATCTGAGAACTTTCTTACGACACTAAGCTGAGCAATGATAGTGTTCATCTTTCTCTGAGAGAGCCCCATCTTTCAGAGATCACACCCCTTCATTCCTACTGTAATGGAGCTTGCAAACCAATGTGTGTTTGGCTGTTTGTTATTGTTATTTCATGTGAAAAGGTAAATTGGGTTTCTTTTGCTTCCTCTTAGCCAGAAGCCTCCATTTTTCTTATTTCTTTTTAATTTGGGCTTTATATTGTTTTTTTTTTTTGCGTTTTGTAAAATTAAATTTGATTGTATACAGTTCTGTTACAATTTAATGAATGCTTCTGCTTGATTTAGTGTTTGAAATTCTATTTTAAATACTAGTTTCCCTTTTCATTTAGATTTTAAATTTTATTTTATATTTCAGTTTTCATATCTTCTGCTGTCAGTTATTTCTTTATTAATATTCTTGTATATTATATTCATTAGTTGTGTCATATAATCTGTACATTCTCAAAACTTTTCCAGACCACAACTCATTTTTGAAATTAGTCTCTTCAAGACTTCTGATATTTATAACACACCTTTTCCCATGTGAGGCAAATGGCAAATTACATTTTTCTTTTCTTTTTTCATTGAATTTATGCTTTCATTACATAAAAATTTATTTGACCAGAAAAATGCTTTGCTATTCTGCCTGGATTATTCATTTTTAAAGAAGACCTTATTGTTGTGCTGCTGTCTTTCTGTTTACTTCTCCTTGTTCTGGAAAGGCAAGAGATTTATTGAAACCAAATATACCTTTCCCTCAAATGAAAGGTGTGCAGTCTTCTTGGATCCTCCCACTCACTTTGTATAGGGTATTCTAAAACAAAAATCTTCCTTTTCTACTTTAAACTGGAGGGCTTTTCAGTCTAAAAATGTGTTATAATTAAAAAACCCAAAAGCCTTGGATCCACAGGAGAGGAGCAAGGTCCTGTTGGGGGAACTTTATTCCTTCATCGCTTAATGTGTGTGGAGCTACCTCTTCTCCTAGGGTTCAGGTTTCTAAATCCAGTCATCTTGCTCTCACCTCAGTCTGCTTGCACGAAGAGCTCTTTTGATGCTATAGTGCAACAGCCTCAGTGCAACCTCCATGACACCAGGGAGAAGTCCCCGGGCACTGCCATCTTTTCACTTAGTACACATCTATTTTTAAATGAACATCTTTTTCTTTCCCGCTGTATTGATTCCCAGGAGCCTTATTACTTACTGAGAGTGGTAGGCACGTTTAAGAAATATTTTCATATTGGCTGGACATGGTGGCTCATGCCTGTAATACCAGCACTTTGGGAGGCCAAGACGGGTGGATCACCTGCGCTCAGTTCAAGGCCAGCCTGGCCAAAATGGGGACATGCTGTCTTTACTGAAAATTCAAAATTAGTTGGGCTAGTGGTGCATGCCTATAATCCCAGATGTTTTGGAGGCTGAGGCACAAGAATTGCTTAGAACCCAGGAGGTGGAGGTTACAGTGAGCCGAGATCGCGGCACTGCAATTCAGCCTGGGTGATAAAGCTAGACTCTGTCCAAAACAAGAAGAAGGAGGAGGAGGAGGAGGTTCAGGAGGAGAAGAAGAAGGAAGAAGATAAGGAGGAGAAGGAGGAGGGAGGAGGAGGAGAAAGGAGGAGGAGGAGAAAAATATTTTCAAATTACCTGCTTTCTAGAAATGCTGGGCTCCTTTTGCTCCCACTATTTTAATGTGGGGAAAAGCTACATGAAAATTTCTGTATTGCCCCTTACACATTAAGGTTATTAACCTTTTTATATACTTCCCAGACTTTTCTTCTTTGTTGTTTACAAATACACTTTTTATTATTTCTCTATTGCCACAGACACATGCACCCCAATATGCTTTATCATTTTTAATTTAATTAAAAAATATTTTGCTTTTTAATTTCTTCCCTTTATTTTATTGGAAAACTCTTCTTCATGGAGAAATGGGATAACTAAATGTAACTAAATCAATCTTCTTGTTTCTCTTAGTTGAATATCTGTTAATTGAATGAACAGATAAATACAGATAAAAGTATAGTTTCCTTCCCACCTATCCACCCACACTGCACTGCTTTAATGGCTTCCAAGGTCTCATGTTGATAACATCATTAATATTTTATACCTCAAGAAGTAATGCTCCCTCTTTTTTAATAGCCAACATTACACAATTTGCAAATCTGTTCAACTCCATTTCTGCTATCTCTGTAGATGGAGAAGGGTTAGTAAGATTGATCGACCAGGAGAAATTGAAATGTAAGGTTACTCAAACTGAGGTAGGCAATACATTATCCCAAAACTTAGTGGCGTGAACCATCCATTTATTATGCCTTTTGATTCTCTGGGTGAGGAATATTGTAAGGACACAGCAGGGAGGCCATGCTTGTTTGGAAGTCAATGAAAAATAATGAGTTAGGCTAAGCTTCAAGGAACTGATAGGAGAATCCTAAAGGTAGAATCTTTTATTTTATTTTAGGTTCTGGGTACATGTGCAGGTCATGCGGGGTTGTTTCATAGGTGCATACATAATCAGGTGGTTTGCTGCCTCTATTCCTCCTTTGACTATATCTGGCATTTCTCCCCATCTTATCCCTCCCCACCCCCTGCTGTCCCTCCCCTATCCCCTACAACTGCCCCCAGTGTGTGATGCTCCTCTCCCTGAGTCCATATGTACTCATTGTTCAACACCCGCCTATGAGTGTGAACATGAAGTGTTTGGTTTTCTGTTCTTGTGTCAGTTTGCTGAGAATGATGGTTTCCAGATTCATCCAAGTCCCTACAAAGGACACTAACTCGTCGTTTTTAATGGCTGCATAGCATTCCATGCCATATATGTGCCACATTTTCTTTGTCCAGTCTATCATTGATGGGCATTTGGGTTGGTTCCAGGTCTTTGCTATGGTAAACAATGCTGCAATGAACATACATGTGCATGTGTCTTTATAGTAGAATGACTCATAGTTCTTTGAGTATATATCCAGTAATGGGATTGCTGGGTCAAATGGAATTTCTCTTTCTAGATCCTTGAGAAATAGCTACACTGTCTTCCACAATGGTTGAACTAATTTACACTCCCATCAACTGTGTAAGAGTATTCCTATTTGTCCACATGCTCTCCAGCATCTGTTGTCTCCAGTTTTTTTAATGTTTGCCATTCTAACTGGCATGAGATGGTATCTCAATGTGGTTTTGATTTGCATTTCTCTAATGACCAGTGATGATGAGCATTTTTTTCATATGTTTGTTGGCCTCATATATGTCTTCTTTTGAAAAGTGTCTGTTCATATCCTTTGCCCACTTTTGAATAGGGTTCTTTCTTTTTTTCTTGTACATCTGTTTTAGTTCTTTTTAGATTCTGGATATTAGCCCTTTGTCAGATGGGTAGACTACAAAAATTTTTTCCCATTCTGTTGCTTGCCAGTTCACTCTAATGATGTTTTCTTTTACTGTAAAGAAGCTCTGAATTTTAATTAGATCCCGTTTGTCTATGTTGGTTTTTCTTGTCTTTGCTTTTGGTGTTTTAGTCATGAAGTCCTTGCCTATGCCTATGTCCTGGATAGTTTTGCCTAGGTTTTCTTCTAGTGTTTTTATGTTTAAATCTTTAATCCATCGGGAGTTAATTTTAGTGTAAGGTGACAGGAAGGCATCCAGTTTCTGCTTTCTGCACATTGCTAGCCAGTTTTCCCAACACCATTTATTAAATATTTAGTCCTTTCCCCATTGCTTGTTTTTGTCAGATTTGTCCAAGATTAGATGGTTGTAGATGTGTGGCGTTGCTTTGGAGGCCTCTGTTCTATTCCATTGGTCTATGTCTCTGTTTTGGTACCAGTACCATGCTGTTTTGATTAGTGTAGCCTTGTTATAGTTTGAAGTCTGGCAGTGTGATGCCTCTGGCTTTGTTCTTTTTGCTTAGGATTATCTTGGCCATGCAGGCTCTCTTGTGATTCCGTATGAAGTTTAAAGTGTTATTTTCAGTTCTGTGAAGAAGGTCATTGGTAGCTTGATGGGGATAGCGTTGAATCTATACATTACTTTAGGCAGTATGGCTATTTTCACAATATTAATTCTTCCTAACCATGAGCATGGAAAGTTTTTCCATGTTTGTGTCCTCTCTTATTTCATTGAGCAGTGATTTGTAGTTCTCCGTGAAGAGGTCCTTTACATCCTTTGTTAGTTGTATTCCTAGGTATTTTATTCTCTTTGTAGAAATTGTGAATGGGAGTTCGCTCTTGATTTGGTTCTCTGTTATTGGTATATAGGAATGCTTGTGATTTCTGCACATTGATTTTGTATCCTGACACTTTGCTGAAGTTGCTTATCAGTTTCAGGAGATTTTGGGCTGAGACAATCGGGTCTTCTACATATACAATCATGTCATCTGCAAATAGAGACAGTTTCACTTCCTCCTTTCCTAATTGAACACCCTTTATTTCTTTTTCTTGCCTGATTGCTCTGGCTAGAACTTCCAATATCATATTGAATAGGAGTGGTGAGAGAGGGCATCCTTGTCTAGTGCCTGATTTCAAAGGAAATTCTTCCAGCTTTTGCCCATTATGATATTGGCTGTTGGTTTGTCATAAATAGCTTTTATCATTTTATGATATGTCCTATTGATACCTAGTTTATTGAGAGTTTTTAGCATGAAGCCCTGTTGAATTTTGTCAAAGGGCT